>JAMPIV010021403.1:0-218915 GCA_024509875.1 Oreohelix idahoensis
ATGTAGTGTAGCGAGATTTGGTAAACACTTGCTTGGTTGTAGCGCGACACGCCCACGCGACACCCACACACACCAGCGCAAGGTCAGCGCTGCGGTCTTTCTTTGAAGTTGGTAGACAGCGGAAATGTGACTTACGGTTAAAAGCCATACAGTATTACTGAAGAATGAGGAAATAGCTATATAGGAATGTATGGCCGACTTTAAAAGTTTGCATTTACTGGACATTAAATTATTCACTACAGGAGAACGCATGGTTGGAATAATATTAAATAAATATAACTCAACAAAGGAGATAGGCTAGGAATTATATCCAAAAGGATATTATTCAAATATAAATAGTTTTAAAGATAATTAATATTTTTCACCTTCATCACATCGGCTAAAAGTTAGCTAATAATCTTTAAAAATTTATTACACTAACAAGCCTCAACGGAATTGTATAAAACTTATATGTAATGAAAGCCCCATATGGGGAAAAGGAAATGATATATAGGAAGGAAGGAAGGAGATAAGTGTGTGAGTGACAGAAGAGAAAAACGAGTACAGGAAAAGCACAGATTGTTTCAAATAGCTTCAAAACAGGAGATGAAACTAAAATCTTTTGGGGAATTTGGGAGCTGCTTTCTCGTACGCGCGAGAGACTGAAATATAAGGACAGAGCGGCGCATTGTAAATCACACACCAAATCCAGAAGCCAGAGTGAGAAACTGGAGGACAGCCTCTGCAAGAAAAGTTCTATTTTCACGCTGCATGCAGGGCAGATTAAGTTAAGCCAATACAGTCTCACCGTGAGCTTATTAATCCTAAGAGGGTATGTAAGTTTATTAAAAATATATGTATTACTAATATCATTTTATTTCAGATTTTATTTCTGATTGATTGTAGCAGATATAATAAAAAAGGGAATGACGCTAACCAGAGATAACCTTCACCGGCATTGTCAGGAAGCATAACCATTAATTGGTTAGCCAAATATATTATGGCTAATTCTTGCCTGGAAGCTTACGACATACCAGCAAGTACATAAGTGACTTGACATCCATAAGTGGAAGGCAAAGGTTATATCGTACCCATGTATCATAACATGTGATTTATTCATGTATATTGTTAATTCTGCACCTTATACATTATCTTATCATGCTATCTCTGTAATATACTACCATGATTCATTCATTTACATACAAACACTGAAGACATGGTCGCATCATGAACAGCAGAGGGTGGTGAGATTGTTAGAACAATGGCCACCTATTACTTCTTGTTCCAGGTTTTTATGATCAATGTTTATGATCATTCCTGATCGAGAAACTAAAGACTTGAAGAAGTTGATCCAGCTCACTGAAGCCTAGAGGTCAACCAAACTTCAACACCTTAGTCCCCCGTAGTTATAGGGCGGGCTGAAGGAAAGTCTTCCGTACTCCAGTGTGTCGGAGGAACCTCGAGCAGACGTGGATAAAGTTGAGTTTATATATTTCCATCCAACAAATCCTGTGAGCAGTTCTAAAACGACTTTCTAATGATGAAAACTAGATGGCAAGAGATAATGTGACAAACTTGTTTTATAAATTCAGTGGAAGATAAATCCAAGACTTTTTCTATTAGTTATTTTAATTTGTAACTGTAAATAATCATACATTTTACCATCTTCCAACACCCATTTATCATTACAAGAATATATAGATGTACATAATAAATTGGATAATTGTACTCATTTGACTTGTTAAATTTTTAACTGTTAAATTTTGAGTTACTTTTTCTAATTTAATTATAATATCACATAGGGTTACGATAGCGAAGTAGCATCTTATACTTCTGAAGCCTAAATCTATTGTCCAGCTCAGAGTATTCACAGCTGTAACTCACTTGTGATACCAGTGTACTTCTCGGGCACTGGAACTTCATACTTTCTGGAGAGAGATTCTACTTCTGCTCTACCACTACTATCATACTAGGAAAACCTTTCGCTACATTGGGGGCTCTTTCGCGGGATATTATTTTGTATCCTGGGCCACTATCTATGTATTCTTCTATCTTGAGCCACAAATAGTTTGTAAAAATAAATTTTTTTTTTTGGAAAAAATTCTAAAAACTTAGAAATTTGTTTGTAATAGTAGTACCATTGAGTACGAAGTAAATAGGAAACGCTCACAAGGTTTTAAGGATTTGTCTTGTTCAAAGTAATTAATTGATTTTAATTAAGTTAGTTTGTTAGTGAAGATAAAATTATATACCCTCTGGTAAGTAAGCATCATGGCTGAATTGGTGAAGTTTAGAGCTGCGATTATGCAGGAAGGAAAAGACTTGGGTATGACAGGAGATGCTCTAATTCGATATATCACAACTGAAGTGGATAAATATTTAGATAGAGAGACCAAAAGAATGGAAGTTGAGGCTGAAGCTAAGAAATTAGAGGCAGAAAGAGAGACCAAAAGAATGGAAGTTGAGGCTGAAGCTAAGAAATTAGAGGCAGAAAGAGAGACTAAAAGAATGGAAGTTGAGACTGAAGCTAAGAAATTAGAAGCAGAGAGAGAAGCCAAAAGACTGGAAAGAGAAGAAAAGAGACTAATTTTGGAAGCTGAAGAAAGAAGGTTACAAAGAGCGCATGAGTTAAGTTTAAAGGAACTTGAACTCCAGGGAGCAGCTAGCAATCATGGTGCTAGCTCACCTCACTCTGAGAGTAGCTCCAACCATAGCGCGGCAAATGGAGCCATGAGTTTCCACCTGGATCCATTTATTGAAAAAGAGGACGCCATTGAGTCGTACCTGGATAGATATGAGAGACTGGCCTCTACCTATGGATTGGAAAAGGAAAAATGGAGCCTTAAGCTATCTCAGGGGTTGAGGGGAGTTTCATACGATGTTTATTTAAAACTCTCAAAAGAAGACCAGGAAGATTATGAAATCTTAAAACAAGCTTTACTGGTCAGGTACGAAAAGAATTCTGAATCTTATAGAAAGAGATTCCGAACTGCTAAGCTACTTCCAGGAGAAAACTATCACCAGTTTTCTGCCAGATTGGAAACTTATCTGACAAAATGGATTAGCTTAGGAAAGTGTCAAGATATAAAAGAAATGGTCATGATGGAGCAACTGAGAGAATCCATGCCTCAAGAAATGAGAAAATTTCTTATGGAACAAGGAGCTGAGAGATTGGAAGATATTTTAACCATGGCTGAAAGATATCAAGCAGCTCAGTCAGAAGTATCAGGAAATAAGAAGAAGCAGGGTGAGAACTTCAAACCTTCACAAAACTTTACCAACTATGAACACAGGGACAATTCCAACAAGAACAAACACAGAACTGATTATAAAGACAAAAACCCTCTAGGATCAGAAAAGAAACCTCCAAGAAAGGAAGGAAAGTGGTGTAAATCTTGCCAAATGAGTAACCACAATACTGCGGAATGCAGACGGAAAAACCCTCCTCATCACGCTGCATGCCTTACAACAGAGAACAAGGGAAGGAAGGACCTGGCAGATAGTCAGAATGACCTCCATCATCCCCCTGTCTGTGAGGAAGTGACCTTGAATGGCACCCAAGTACTGTGCTTATATGATACAGGCTTGGACTTTGACTCAGTAGTGTGCTCTTCTCTGGTGAGTCCGGAACAGATAACCACAGAAACAGTGGAAATCAGAGGACCAGTCAAGGGAGCAGGAACCATGACACTGCCCATAGCCCGAATCAACATAAGATCTCGCTATGTGGAAGGAGAGATCAAAGCAGCAGTGATGGACAACCCTATCTACCCATTAATACTGGGATGTAGATATGTCTTTCTAGGAGAACCTATAAGACCCATAGTGATGGCAACAGTCCAGACCAGGGCAAGCTCTAAGAAAGAGGAGGACACTATCATCAATACTCATCCAGAAGAGATGAGAAAGGCTCAAACTGCTGACAGTACATTGAAGCCTTGCTTTGGCAAATTACCTAAAAGCCATAACCCTCCAGAGAAAGGAGACTTATATATGAAAAAAGGCCTACTATATAGAAAAGCTGGAACAGGACCAAAAGGACATGGACAGCTTGTAGTGCCAAAATCATACAGGGAGCAGGTTATGAAGCTAGGACATGCTATACCCTTCAGTGGACATATGGGAATAGGGGCCACTGGACAACGGATAGCCTGTCACTACTTTTGGCCAGGGATCACAGAGGACATAAAGAGGTATGTGAGATCCTGTCCAGAATGCCAAAGAGTAGCTCCTAAACATAGGACTGCACCAGCAACACTGGGAGAAATGCCCATCATGGGAACGCCCTTCGAACGTGTTGCCGTGGATATTGTTGGACCCCTCAGTAGGACCAAGAAGAGAAATGCATATATCTTAACCTTGGTCGATACTTGCTCTATGTGGGGAGAGGCAGTAGCAATGTCATCGATAGATTCGAAACATGTGGCAGAGGCACTGTTAACAATATTCACCCGATTAGGTTTCCCACATCAAATATTGACTGACAATGGTTCTCAGTTTAGGGGAAAGCTAACACAAGAAGTATTCAGGTTATTTCAAGCTAGACATTATCACTGTAGCCCGTACCACGCCCAAGGGAATGGTCAAGTAGAGCGGTTCAATGGCACGCTCATTTCAATCCTTAGAAAGTTGGCTAGTGAGAAACCTGAAACTTGGGACACATACTTACCCTCAGCACTATTTGCCTATAGGGAAGTCCCACATAACTCCACAGGATTGGCTCCAGCTACATTGTTGTTTGGACGACCAATCAAAGGTCCACTGGAAGCATTGTTGCGGACATGGACTGATGAAAAAGCAGAAGAAACCGTGACTTCTTCATACCAATACGTCAACGAGTTGACATCTCGATTGAAAACAAGTTGGAAACTGGCAAATGATAACTTGAGACAGGCCAGGAGGAAGCAGGCTGCTTACTACAATAAAACAGCAAAAGATAGGGAACTTGAGGTGGGAGAAAAGGTTCTGTTACTGTTGCCCAGCAGCAATAATAAATTGCAAATTGGATGGCAGGGACCCTACGTCATATTGGAAAAACTTTCCCGGACCAACTATAAGATTGACAAGAAAGGAAAGGAGAAGGTGTATCATGTCAACCTTCTTAAAAAGTATTATGACAGGGAAGCATCAGAAGTTGCCCATATCATGACCCTGGCCATTGCAACAGAAATGCAGGATGAACCAATTTCCTCCATGGAATACCCCCTATCAACTACGGAAAGCTATGCTCAGGTTAATGTGAGTGAACATTTAACTCTTGAGCAGAGGAAAAAGGTTCAGGAGGTGTTAGAAATCCATGCTGATGTACTCACAGATAAGCCGGGGTGTACTAATCTGTTAGAGTATGACATGACGATTACTGACCCTACACCAGTTTGTATGCGGACATACCCTATACCTTATGCTAAAGGACAGGCACTCAAGGATGAGATTGATTATCTCTTAAAAGAGAAAATTATTTCAAAGTCTGAATCTCCCTACAGCTCAAGTGTGGTGCTATTAAGGAAGCCTAGTGGTGAACACAGGTTATGCATTGATTATAGGAAACTAAATGCTATCACTGAATCTCAGGTAGACCCATTACCTGACACCAATCAGTTGTTTGCTACATTGAGTAAGGCTCGGTATTTTTCAAAAGTAGATCTAAGCAAGGGATACTACCAAATACCAGTGAAACCAGAAGTTAGGAAACTGTTAGCCTTTAGTACACCGGATGGACATTACGAGTTCAATGTACTCCCATTTGGTTTAAAGAATGCTCCAAGTATCTTCACCAGAATGATGAGGAAATTGTTGGAACCATTACAAAATCCTCATATCACCAACTTCATGGATGATATTCTGATTGCTACCACTACATTCGAGGAACACGTAGTAGCACTCTCCATGTTGTTAGGTAGATTAAGAGAAACGGGATTGACAGCACGCCCAACTAAGTGTCATATTGGATGTGAGACATTGGAATTTTTAGGTCACACTATCTCTACAGGGCAAATGTCTCCGGACCCAAAGAATGTAGAGAAAATGAGAAAAGCACCAAGACCACAAACTAAGAAGGATGTAAGATCCTTTGTGTCACTGTGCGGGTTTTATCAGAAATATATACCCCATTTTAACTCATTGTGCGCGCCATTAACCGACTTAACCAAAAAAGGTCAGCCGGATAAAATACAATGGACTGTGGAGTGTGAACAGGCTTATACAGAGTTGAAAAATAAGCTGACAAATAAACCTATCCTTGCCCTTCCCGATCTCACACAAGAATTCGTACTAAGAACGGATGCTAGCAATGTAGGCATCGGAGCAACATTACTACAGCGGGCAGACACACCGCCACATATGCTATTACCAGTAGCTTTTGCCAGTAGAAAGTTAAATACAGCTGAGAGAAATTATTCTACCGTTGAACGTGAATGCCTCGCTTTGGTCTGGTCGATCAACAAATTCGCCCCTTTTCTTTACGGGAAACACTTCATTGTGGAAAGTGATCACCAGCCTTTGATGTTTTTAGCAGTGTCTAAAAAATTAAATTCACGACTTTTAAGGTGGAGTTTACTGTTATCTCCATATTCGTTCAATGTGAGATACATACCAGGACGGGACAATCTTGGACCCGATTTTTTAAGTAGGCATCCTATCAAAGGAGATATAGAGAAACAGAAAATTAAGGAGGAACTGCAGCATGTGTTACCAAAAAGTTAACCGTGCAGGCACTGTTTTAAAGAAGAGGGCTCTGTAGCGAGATTTGGTAAACACTTGCTTGGTTGTAGCGCGACACGCCCACGCGACACCCACACACACCAGCGCAAGGTCAGCGCTGCGGTCTTTCTTTGAAGTTGGTAGACAGCGGAAATGTGACTTACGGTTAAAAGCCATACAGTATTACTGAAGAATGAGGAAATAGCTATATAGGAATGTATGGCCGACTTTAAAAGTTTGCATTTACTGGACATTAAATTATTCACTACAGGAGAACGCATGGTTGGAATAATATTAAATAAATATAACTCAACAAAGGAGATAGGCTAGGAATTATATCCAAAAGGATATTATTCAAATATAAATAGTTTTAAAGATAATTAATATTTTTCACCTTCATCACATCGGCTAAAAGTTAGCTAATAATCTTTAAAAATTTATTACACTAACAAGCCTCAACGGAATTGTATAAAACTTATATGTAATGAAAGCCCCATATGGGGAAAAGGAAATGATATATAGGAAGGAAGGAGATAAGTGTGTGAGTGACAGAAGAGAAAAACGAGTACAGGAAAAGCACAGATTGTTTCAAATAGCTTCAAAACAGGAGATGAAACTAAAATCTTTTGGGGAATTTGGGAGCTGCTTTCTCGTACGCGCGAGAGACTGAAATATAAGGACAGAGCGGCGCATTGTAAATCACACACCAAATCCAGAAGCCAGAGTGAGAAACTGGAGGACAGCCTCTGCAAGAAAAGTTCTATTTTCACGCTGCATGCAGGGCAGATTAAGTTAAGCCAATACAGTCTCACCGTGAGCTTATTAATCCTAAGAGGGTATGTAAGTTTATTAAAAATATATGTATTACTAATATCATTTTATTTCAGATTTTATTTCTGATTGATTGTAGCAGATATAATAAAAAAGGGAATGACGCTAACCAGAGATAACCTTCACCGGCATTGTCAGGAAGCATAACCATTAATTGGTTAGCCAAATATATTATGGCTAATTCTTGCCTGGAAGCTTACGACATACCAGCAAGTACATAAGTGACTTGACATCCATAAGTGGAAGGCAAAGGTTATATCGTACCCATGTATCATAACATGTGATTTATTCATGTATATTGTTAATTCTGCACCTTATACATTATCTTATCATGCTATCTCTGTAATATACTACCATGATTCATTCATTTACATACAAACACTGAAGACATGGTCGCATCATGAACAGCAGAGGGTGGTGAGATTGTTAGAACAATGGCCACCTATTACTTCTTGTTCCAGGTTTTTATGATCAATGTTTATGATCATTCCTGATCGAGAAACTAAAGACTTGAAGAAGTTGATCCAGCTCACTGAAGCCTAGAGGTCAACCAAACTTCAACACCTTAGTCCCCCGTAGTTATAGGGCGGGCTGAAGGAAAGTCTTCCGTACTCCAGTGTGTCGGAGGAACCTCGAGCAGACGTGGATAAAGTTGAGTTTATATATTTCCATCCAACAAATCCTGTGAGCAGTTCTAAAACGACTTTCTAATGATGAAAACTAGATGGCAAGAGATAATGTGACAAACTTGTTTTATAAATTCAGTGGAAGATAAATCCAAGACTTTTTCTATTAGTTATTTTAATTTGTAACTGTAAATAATCATACATTTTACCATCTTCCAACACCCATTTATCATTACAAGAATATATAGATGTACATAATAAATTGGATAATTGTACTCATTTGACTTGTTAAATTTTTAACTGTTAAATTTTGAGTTACTTTTTCTAATTTAATTATAATATCACATAGGGTTACGATAGCGAAGTAGCATCTTATACTTCTGAAGCCTAAATCTATTGTCCAGCTCAGAGTATTCACAGCTGTAACTCACTTGTGATACCAGTGTACTTCTCGGGCACTGGAACTTCATACTTTCTGGAGAGAGATTCTACTTCTGCTCTACCACTACTATCATACTAGGAAAACCTTTCGCTACATATAGGAACATTATGAAAAAAATTACTGCTAATAATATCTACATATAAGCACACGTTTTCTCTAGCCTATTCCTATCTGGTCAGTTATCATTTAATTTATCCATACGCGCACTTTAACAAATATCGCCTATCGCTAAGTAGCTATGTCGGCGTCTGTTTGTTAAGTCGCATGATATTTAAACACAGTCACTTACTAAATTACACAAGATGAAATAAACGTGAGTTCTATTCCGTCAATTATCCGTCGCCTAGTGTATTAATTAGTCGACTAAACCGTCTCTTTCTGTGTGATAGCGGGTGATTAAATTAATATTACAACTGAAACATCTGGAATGGGGACCTCAAGACGCAGCAATAGAGACCGCAGTCAGCGACTCATAGCTTGACTGCCTGCGTCAGGACCAGCGAACCAGAGCTGGTCAAGACCGCACTCCACCTCCACGTGGTGGTCCTGGAAACAGTCTGCAGCTGTGCAGTCTGGCTGAGCGAGTGTGGATCGAAATGGGAAGGCAAACCCGGTCCTAAATAATGCCGTGCAGAAGTCGGATGTGTCGACCGAAAGGTGCAGATATCACAGCTTAGGCGTAAACGGACACAACGCAACCACCGTCCTTTTCAGGACGAAGAAGAAGAAGAAGAAGAAGAAGAAGAAGAAGAAGAAGAAGAAGAAGAAGAAGAAGAAGAAGAAGAAGAAGAAGAAGAAGAAGAAACATCTGGAATAAAAATAGCTACGCGTTATTTTCCACTGGTTCTAACACCTAGAAAAATCACAGTGAATTTAAGATGCTAAAACTTTTAACACTTTAATACGCTTAAGCACAAATTTATATATTACCAGAAATCCAGAAAGAAAACAACACGAAACTATTAACACATCTATTCCCAGTGGTTCTAGATAACGTGTTTAGACTCTCCGAAAAAATTCTGAGCGACTCTGATAACTGATTTGGGAAAGACGCAGTTTATATACGATCATGTTGTTATGATCTCTAGAAGATGTGAATTTTCACACTCCGTTTCCCCAGCAGAGAAATCTGAAACTACGTTTTCCAGATAAAAGGTTAACGGTCGCTTCTGTCGGCCATTGCTAACCGACAACAGAGGCTTAACCCGTGTAGCGGGCTTCCGTCCGAGATTTTTCCTGTTTATCGAGATCACAGAGTTATTTTTCCCTGTAGGTACGAACATCAAAGGATTAGCTCTCCTTATAGAGAATCTTCAAAGGCCGTTACTCTTCTACGTGTTTTCCACGTGCGATCTGTCCGTTATCGTAATATTGACAGATCAGCTCGCGTGAGAAACTTGCGTAAACGAACGTGGTTCGCCCCCCTGCTATGAATGACTGTGATGCCACACTGTAATTCTGTCTTTCAACCGGCCCGATTCTGTCGTCTATTTTGTATTTATGTCGTCTAATTTGTATTTCCGGGCCGATCCTGTTCTTTTATTTTGAATTTTCATCATTTTTTTTCTTCTCATTTGAATATATATCGTGTTTGGTATTTTTGAGGAGATAAATTAAATGGGATCGTTTTATGATGGTAGGTTTATTTTACATTCGACCAGTTTTACTTTCTTCTGATTTTCCGCGATTTCGTTGTTTACGAAATAATCGCCATATCCGGCACGCGGTATGAGGAGTCCGGAAGCACGCGGCCGTCAGGTAACGTGACGCAATTTTATGCCACGTGGGTTTCGCGATGATGCGTAGGAGTGGCCCCGGTGTGTATAAATAGCCAGTTAGAACTGTGGGCAAATCTCTCCGAAGAAATATTGCCGCCGGTCGACGTCGATTTATCGTTCTCCACTGTGGGAAAAACCAGCGATGAATTGGTATGTAGGATTTTATCTTATTATCGTTTTATTCATTAGAGGGTTCTTTGAGAAATTCGCCCGTAGTTAATTTCTTCGGGGGACATTAACTTTTTGGTTTAAAAAAACAAACGATAGTGCCATCCATTATCAATTTTGAAGAACGACGTAAATGTAACAGTGTGCTTATTCTTTATATGATTTTGGCAGTAGTTAGGAGTGTGTGAAGTTGTGAGAAACACGTGTGCCCATATTTGTAGAATGTTATGTAAAACCACCATTTATTTCTGTGTATTTACTAATGTAATTTTATGGGGAAATCTCTGGTGTGTTCGTTAATTTTACTGAGCCTTAAATGTGAGAAATATTGTCGGAGGGTTCAGATTTACGTTGTAAGTGAATTATACTGCTTAGGGGAGGAAACTATTCCTATAGCGAGATTTAATTTAATTTTGGAGCAAGCCGGGAAACCTCATGGGTAAATGTTTAAAAGGAGACCCCGGAATTTCGGACAAAAGAAGTTCCCGAGTTGAAAATGTTGACACGTGGGTAGCCGCGCGTCACAAATAGATAAGAGGCAGACAGGTCGGGAGGTTCTGTTTACTTACCTGGCAGATTATAGATGAGAGAGAGAGAGGGGGAAGGAGGAGATTTAAGTGCCACGTGGGTAGAAATATTTTATGTATTGTTATGCAGAACGAGAGAAGGGGAGGAGGAGAGAGATTTAAATGCCACGTGGGTAATATTATTTTTTGTATTGTTGTACATGACGAGTGGAGTATTGAGTAAGAGGAGTTAGGTTAGAGATGCGTTATGTTGGAGTTGTTATACAATAGACGCATTTTATTTTAATTTCAGCGAGTCACGGCAAGAATAGTGGGGGAGCGTAACTTTGCCCATGTGCGAAATTACCCACGGCAACAGGACCTATCTTATGGGTCAGACCTATGGTCTCTGGCAGCGAAGTCCCTATGCTTGAGCTGGACCGTGGTTTATTTATCATACAGCCGAGAGCATCGCTATTATAGTCTCTAGCAACGGCAGGTGGCCGTGAGACTGGTTTCAATTGCGTACAGCCGGAAATTCAGGGCTGTGGTTTTTTTTCCTTTAACTCCGGAGCGGGTTAAAAGAGGGAAGCAGCAGAGAAGTTTTGTCGACAGTTCAACAAGTACCTCATGCTTGACGCCAGAACTTCATCATCATCATCGCAGAATTCAGGAACAGGTGACAGGGTTACCATACCTAGGTCCTGAAAGTAACGAGAGAAGAGTGTAACGGAGACGCCGCATCATCAGTCGTCGAGTGTTAGAGAGACACTGAGACCAAGAGAGAGAGAGACAGAGAGAGAGAGAAGGAGGGAGAAAATAGACAGGACCAGTAGGGTCTGTTCAGTATCCACTTGACGGATAGATACTGAGCCATTGTGTTACTCCAAGTCTATTATTTGTAGCATTTCCAGTGGTGTTAGTTAGCGGCGCATATCGCCTAACAAGAGGAAAGCGGTGTAGACGGTTCGTTGAGGAAGAGTCAACAGGACTGAGACAGTAGCAATCTTAGTGGTATTAGAGAGTGGAGGCTAAAGTTGACAGCCCCACAAGAGCAGAGTACTTTAAAGCACTAACCAATTTTTTATTGTTCCGCAGCAGGGTGACAGGAAGAGTGAATGTGATTGAGGTTTTTTTTGAGGGTCTTGCAATTTAATCGTTACTTGTTTTCAGGCCGTGCAACAGTGCACGCTATCGACTGACTTGATGACGTATGATGCCATTTTTTTTGTTTTTCTTGTATGTAAATAAATATATACATATATTATTTACTGGATCAGCTTCTAGTCTATACTATACCTACATGTGGTCTGTATAGTGGTGTCTGTGGTCGTTTTTATACACCTTATCTCCTTGTATTTAAAGGAAGTCAGAGGAGGGTGAGATAGCCAGTTTAACTTCACGAAGCGGCAAGGGCGAGTCAAAACCTGGTTCTATCCCTTGAGCCAATAGTCTCATCTGTCCACAGGCATGTCATTTTCCATCTAAATTCTATCTTCTCAGACTTTCTAATACTAGGGTCTTGTTTTCATTCAGGCACACTCTATAAACTTAAAACCACTTCGTGACAATGACAGGTTGCAAAAGTTGGCAAACAAGATCGTTTTTTATGTTGAAGTAAAAAGAGGCGTGGATTAAAAGGTGAGTCAGACAGGCAGAGAAATGCGTGACTTAGTTAGCGAATCTTAAAACTACGCCGAGGCCACGAAAGGCTGTAGGATACAGGAGGCAATATTTCCATTATACGTCACAGACCATCTGTAGAAGAGAACAGTGATGCGACCATCTGTAGAAGAGAACTGTGATGAGGCTACCTGTAGAAGAGAACTGTGATATGGCTACCTGTAGAAGAGAACTGTGATGAGGCAACCTGTAGAAGAGAACTGTGATGAGGCTACCTGTAGAAGAGAACTGTGATGAGGCTACATATAGAAGATAACTGTGATGAGACCTTCTGTAGAAGACACTGTGATAAGGCTACCCGTAGAAGAGAACTGTGATGAGACCATCTGTAGAAGAGAGCTGTGATGAGGCTACCTGTAGAAGAGAACTATGATAAGGCTACCTGTAGAAGAGAACTGTGATGAGACCTTCTGTAGAAGAGAACAGTGATGAGACAATCTGTAGAAGAGAACTGTGATGAGACCTTCTGTAGAAGACACTGTGATAAGGCTACCTGTAGAAGAGAACAGTGATGAGACCATCTGTAGTAGAGAACAGTGATGAGACCATCTGTAGAAAAGAACTGTGATGAGACCTTCTGTAGAAGACACTGTGATAAGGCTACCTGTAGAAGAGAGCTGTGATGAGGCTACCTGTAGAAGAGAACTGTGATGAGGCTACCTGTAGAAGAGAACTGTGATGAGACCTTTTGTAGAAGACACTGAGATGAGGTTACCTGTAGAAGAGTACTGTGATGAGTCCTTCTGTAATATACACTGTGATAAGGCTACATGTAGAAGAGAACAGTGATGAGACCATCTGTAGAAGAGAATAGTGATGAGACCTTCTGTAGAAGACACTGTGATAAGGCTACCTGTAGAAGAGAATTGTGATGGGACCTTCTGTAGAAGACACTGTGATAAGGCTACATGTAGAAGAGAACTGTGATGAGGCTACCTGTAGAAGAGAACAGTAACGAGACCATCTGTAGAAGAGAACAGTGATGAGACCATCTGTAGGAGAGAACTGTGATGAGACCTTCTGTAGAAGACACTGTGATAAGGCTACCTGTAGAAGAGAACTGTGATGAGGCTACCTGTAGAAGAGAACTGTGATGAGACCATCTGTTGAAGAGAACTGTGATAAGGCTACCTGTATAAGAGAACAGTAACGAGACCATCTGTAGAAGAGAACAGTGATGAGACCATCTGTAGGAGAGAACTGTGATGAGACCTTCTGTAGAAGACACTGTGATAAGGCTACCTGTAGAAGAGAACTGTGATGAGGCTACCTCTAGAAGAGAACTGTGATGAGGCTACCTGTAGAAGAGAACAGTAATGAGACCATCTGTAGAAGACACTGTGATGAGACCATCTGTAGAAGAGAACTGTGATGAGGCTACCTGTAGAAGAGAACAGTAACGAGACCATCTGTAGAAAAGACTGTGATGAGACCATCTGTAGAAGACACTGTGATGAGACCATCTGTAGAAGACACTGTGATGAGGCTACCTGTAGAAGAGAACTGTGATGAGACCTTCTGTAGAAGAGAACTGTGATGAGACCTTCTGTAGAAGACACTGTGATGAGACCTTCTGTAGAAGAGAACAGTGATGAGACATCTGTAGAAGAGAACTGTGATGAGACCTTCTGTAGAAGACACTGTGATGAGACTACCTATAGAAGAGAGACAATCGATATAACGGTAATGAGACCATCTGTAGAATAGAACGGTAATTAGACCATGTGAAGAAGAGAAAGGGACATACACTTTCATGAAAGAGAAGGAAGATGAAACCATCCAGGAAGAGAACGGAAATACGTGGTGACCAAAGAGGAGTATTAATTAAAATTTAAAAAATTTATGTGGAATACCTTTCAAGTAGATCAATATGGGTATTTTGTCCATGGGGTTTTATCAGAATCTTTGTTTGCCATAAAATACTTTGGCAGGTAGTGGAAAGAAATACTAAATATAGAATCAAATACAATAGTAGTTTGGTATATTAAACAGAGCGCAATTGAGATTAGACTTAATAAAAGTGCGAAAAACATCTCCAGCAATTTAAAATGGGTGTTTCTTACATCTAAGTTTCCATATTCTGTAAGAACCTTTAATTGCACTGATGCTGACATTTACATAAAACTTTTGCTTAAAATTTCCGCAACCCCAGCGACATTAATCCACTCACACACTTTGCATTCACGTGTCCTAAACTACCAATTATCAGTACAATAACATGTGTACGATAGCCTAATTTGTTATTTCCGCAGTCAGTGGATAGTACTTATACAATTTATGTTGATAACATTTATCTACATACATATATACATACATACATACATACATATCAGAATCTTTATTCTGCAGAAAATACATTGATATGTACTGACATGATATAATAAAATACATGGGATATAGGAGAATCATTAGAATTTGCATAAAGTAAATTTACATAAATTCATACAGCGTTAATGAGGGCTGTCATACATACACAACATACATACATACAGCATAATAAGAGATGCAAATGCGCAACACTATGATCAAAGTTAACCATTAGATTCAAATGAGTCATATCTGAATTTAAGTTATAAGGAACGGTTGTCACTTTTGCCCAGAAATATTCATCTTCGAATATAATATACTTCGATAAGTTTAAACACCAAAATGGAAAGCTCACAAGAAAGCTACTTGAGCTCTATTGAAAGACTCGCGGACCTTGTTCTTCGCAGACACAGAGAGACTCAATTAGCGCATCACCATTCACCATTCGGCTCCAGCCCCTTCGAATAAAAAATGCGTTCATAAGATCCCATACACTATAGCCTTTAATTTAGTGGTTATTTCCCCTAATTTTACATTTTTTTTTAGATGTTAAATCGGCTGGGTCAATTCCGGTTAAAACTTGATAGATTAAAATGTACCGAAAAACAGAGAGCTGCATGCTAAGTTTAAAGTCTCCACAATGTGGTACTTAGAGATTTTGAGCGTCAAATATTTGAAACGAAGCAAATATCATACACGATTTTGATCTTAATTAAAAATGTATTAAACATGCACAAGTACAATCAAATGCGATGCATGCCAGTTTTAAAGGCGTATGAGTGCCGAATAGTCCTTTTGGTGAATTACCTTCGTCTATGAAAGAACGACACAAGGACTCATGTGTAGGACAACACGCGATATAAAAGAAGCATTTAAAAATTGCTTCATTCCACTGAGAATGTTCATGACTGTTGATCATGTCTCTACAACTTCGGCAACGAGTCTTTATAAGTTGGTCTGAGGTAAAATTTGCCTAAACCGTCAAAACAAATTGTCAGTTTTTCCCTAGGGATCACACTTTGGCAGTTTTTAGACGTTTCGAACATTATCATTCTCGACAATACGACGGGTTTGTAAGAAAGCGTTCTCTTTTCTTTAAAAAAAAAAAAAAAGTCGTTCTACCCCACGAGCCGTATAATGCGCCGTGGTAATTTACATAAGTCACCCAAGAGCCGCATCGAACGCCCTTATGGTTATAGCTCGGTTTCCTCATGCATGCATTTTACATGATATTAGATGAGCTTAATTGTTGTATCTTATACTTCTTTCTCCTTGTCGCTCCTTACGGAACATAAAACCAACACTGTAGTTGTTCTTAGGAAGCCTGCACAAACTCTTTTGCCAGAGCTGCAACAAATCCCCAAGAAGTCTTCATCAAGCATTTGCACGTGCTTGCAGCCGTGATTTATATAGCAATTTATTTTTACTTGATGAGGTTGCCAGAAGCATCAAAACCTTGTATTAGAAGTCCTTTAGTACTAAACAGGATTACCGTAGCAACAACCTGTCACCAGCAAGGTAAAATTTAACCTGTCTTCTGACCGGGCTGCAACAATATGCGCTATAGAAGATAATGCTTTTTAACTGCAACAACCTTAACAATATACGCTCATTGAGCTGGAATTACCGCGGTTGCTGGCACCAGACTTGCCGGTCAATGGATCCTCTTTAAAGGGTTACAATTATTTTATTCAATGCACCATTATTATGGCAGCTGGGGTGTGCTTTGAGCACTTTAATTTTGTTAAATTATAAGCACCGACCACCTATGACGTCCATCCTTTTGACAGATGTACCACCCTAGTCAAACTCCTCACCTGACACTATCTTCAGACGGTCCCGGTTGCGGCTTAATTCCAGAAGCAATGGCTTGCCACTATTGTTTGAAGAGTAAATTTGCTTTCTGTCAGGCGCACGAAAACACACGTAATAAAAGAAGCATTTTAAAATTGCCTCATTCCACTGTGCATATTCATGACTGTTGATCATATGTCTACAACTTCGGCAACGAACCTATATAAGTCGTCCTGCTGTAAAACTTGCTTAAACCATCAGTATAAATTTGTCTTCTTTTTATCTTTATAGGGATCCTACTTTGACAGTTTTTAGAAGTTTCTAGCATTATCACTCTAGACAACGCGACAGGTTTGTAAGAAAGAGTTGTTTTCTTTTAAAAAGTCTTTCTACTCCACGAGCCGAATGATGAGCCACGATATTGTACGCAAATCTCCACACAGCCGCCTCGAATGCCCTTTGGTTACAAACGGATTTCCTCATGTATGCATTTTACACGATATAAGGCAAACTTAATAGTTGCATTTTAGACTTTAAACAATTCAAAGCATTTTTCCCCAAGACAGTTCTTTGGATCCTGAGGGGAAAAAATTGCCTCCAATGTAGTGCCGCGTAATACAAATGCCCTAAACATTGCATGGGACAGAAAGAGTTATCTAGGAATTATGTGTATATTTTGGCACGCAGCGCCTCTTTCAACGTAGACTCAAAGTTTGTAGGCTATATTAAAGCGTATTTTTAAAAAAAGTACACTTTCGGTCTTTGTAAAAATATGTGCAGATATTATATTCCCACTTTAAAACTGATTAATGTGAATATGGAAGTCTGAAGTCTTAAATAGTTCACTCGAGCGTCACGATCAAACTAAGGAGCCTACGGTGAATGTAAAGGTCTCTGTGAATGGGATTTGAAGAAAATTAAATGAAGAACGGTACACAGTATGACAGGGGTTCTCAACCGTTTTAGCACCGCGGGTACATTTCAGAATTATAAAGATTGTGGTGGGCACCAACCAAACATCGCGATTTACTTATTTTTTTTAAAAATGATTCATTTTTACACCAAAATGTACATAATACTTACCTACGGCTAGGTAAACACGTAAGAAATATTTAGGATTACAAAATTTGATCTTCAAATAATTTGAGTCAAATGTATAATTAGTGTATAATCTTTGGCACTGCAGGTCAGTGGCCAACGTTTTAGTAGGAGTGTATGATTATGTTTCTGCATGCAAACAATCACCTAGATCAGCATCAGGGAGCCGCGACCTGTACTCAGACTTCACAATGTTCATTGTTAATAATAATGATTCGGAAAGATATACGGAGCCAAAATATGAATGTATCTTATGCTGCACTTTTTATTGGATATTTTTCAATAATGCTTATATTGTTAGAGTAACAGCTCTTGAATTTAACATAACGCAAACTTTTTGTAGTTTTCGTGGGACCACTAAACGCCAAAACTTGAGAAGTTTAGTAGAGTATAAACTACAATTTATCACCATGCAGTCACAACTGAATATGTATTCTTTCATCAGCACATCTTCCGCGGGCGTACAATAAGCTTTGGCAGGCACCATGGTGCCCGCCAGCACCGCGTTGAGTACCCCTGCAGTATGGGGTGTGTGCTTCAGACATCGAGTTACTTATGAAAAGGTTTTTTGAATATGGAATAAATTAGGGCTTCTCTTTTTTTATTTCAATTTCTCAGCATACTTTCTTTCACAAAAATGTTATTACGACGATGTTAACTTTAACAAATGTAGTCCAAACTGCACTGAGTTGTCTATTTCTTTAGGCGTTCGTTCCTGTCGCAGAGGTTAATAACGGTAACGTTTTTGTTGAGACATTCTTTTGTAAGTTCAATGAATAGTTACGAATGTACTCATTCATATCCTTTGGTGAATTCTTTTCCCCAGCTGCTTCTCTTCCTTTGTGGATTTGGGAATGGGAACTTCTGTGGGTGTTGCAAGAGGTTTAGAGGAAGTTTCTTCATCTCTATCGTTTGTGTACTGATAGAAGAAGTCTTTGGTTAGTTCATGGCAAGCCCCCTGTGATGCGTGATCTGTTCTAGCTATTTCCATGTTTTCTTTATTCTTCTTATGTCTACCTCCCATTTCCTTCTCTGCATGTTTATATATTTATTTTTCCCTGAAGATTCCAAAACAGTTCAAGGGCACCAGTTTTTAATCTCCTCTTGCTTTATTCGTACTTGGTTTTTTTTTTTTTTTTAAATAAAATTTTGCCTCGTTTTGGCGTGGCGCGTCTCGTCCAACCTAGTCGGTTATATTAGGGCGCATGTCCAAATATAAAAGCCCTTTAGGTCTGGATTTTCTTGCCATTTGCTCAACGTTGGTGTTCCTGAAATCCCATTTTAATCACATCTTGTAAATAACAGAGGCAGGGTACGATTGGCAGAGGGTTACAGCGCGGGTCTCTCCCAGGGAAAGTACCGGGTTTGAATCACGGTGGCGTCAATATCCAGTCTACTCAACTGTAAACGCGTACCTGATTATGCTCGTGAGTTAGGAAGGAAAAGGCAGCGAGGTCATTCTACCTCTTGAAGCTGGACCTAGTGTAGGAAGGCTCTAACACTTCCTTCCCGTATGGCAGTATCTTCTAGGGGCCTAAAATAACAGAAAGGGGAAAGGAAGGGGGGGGGGTGCCGAAAAACAAGTCACTGAAAGCACATAAACAACTGTAATTCTGATTTCGAATTTTTTATTCTCCGGCTTTTTTTTTCTTCTTTTTTTTTCCCTCCACCGGTCTCTATTATCGTTGGCTCCTCCTTTTTCGCTCTCAGCATTTGCCGAGTGACATTGTATCCTAGCTGGATACACCTTTTACATCAAGTCCAACTTTTCTTTTGTTATGTTTGAAATTTGTTTCGCAGTGTCACTCCGGTTATTTTCGTTGTGTTGAAATTCCGTCCTTGTTTAGCATTTTTAATTAATTTCCCCTACCCTCCTCCTCCTCCCCCACGCGTTTGATGTGTACAATATGAACCATGGAGCACCCATGGCCGCTGGTCCCCTTGCAGGAGCCTGCAACAACGCATTCATTCGCACCCCTGCTGCAGTGGTTTCTGTAGGAAACTCTTTTAATGATGCGATTGCCAGCCCTATGTATAACCCTATATTGATCGACTCGCACAGAACGTCTGAGGAAGTAGTAGTCTAATAATTCCTTCGCCTCACCACTGGCCTCGGGGCCTACACGGTGTAAAATATTCAGACTAGTTTACACGTTATTCTATCGATATTATCAATTAATAAATTACTCAGCTAATTAATTTATTAATTGATAATATCTGAGTAATTTATTTGTGTTTTTTTTGGTTCAATTTACTATTTCTCTGACGCACATAAAAAGCACCGGAAATATGAACCAAAATGTACCATTCAAAAAAAAAAAAAAAGCCCTTTCAATTCAATAATTTGAGAACCGTTGACACATAACCCCAAAGAAATTGCATTCTCCTTTCCCAGTAGGGCATTATAAAAGTTGTACCCGCCACAGGTTCGCAGAGAAGTGCTTGATCCACTACACCGGAATGATAGCTCGGAGTGCCCTATTGCAATAGAGAAGTTATGACATCCTGTACTTAACTATAAATAAACGTGAGATGTGTTCAGGACATTTTGTGGTAAGTTTAAAAAAAAAAAAAAAAAAAAAAAAAAAACTGAACACTCCTAATTTTGTAGAATGTGTCAATTTAAACCTCATCCCTAGATAATTGGAGTTTCGATTATGTTTCGTAATGCTGATTACAAAATAAATAAATAAATAAATAAAAAAGAGTGTGACCAAGGTAGGCCTTCATTCACTGAAAAAAGGTTTAAGATCTGTTGGTTTTAGAGTTATGTAAATGTTTTTCCTCTCACACTTAGATCTGCAGCGTGATAACTGGAAATTTCAATTAATTATTACGTTCAAATGCTAATTTGTTCCCCTACATTTAGTTATCCATACTGTCTGATAGTCTCTGGTATCTCTGGTAATACGAAACTTAATAAATAAAACATAAGGTGAAATACACAAGAAAAAATGAACCTGCGACACATATTGCCTGAGAATGACAGCAAACAATCGTTATAGAGACCAATATATATATATATATATATATATATATATATATATATATATATATATATATATATATATATATATATATATATATATATTACAATAAGATAACATGTAGGAATTAAGTCGTGTATAAAATATAGAGCAACAACAAATCAAATAATCTGGGGGCCTGGAAAGAATGAAATCAGGCTGAACTATAGACATCAGACAATATACGCAAGAATGATGGGGGGAAAAAGACAGATCCAGGAAGTGTTTGAAAAATGTTGGAGCAGATTACACATAACAATTTTTCTTGCAACCCTTAATGACAACAGTGGACATTTAAAAATAGGTTAACACAATGTTTAATGGCAACAGTGGAAAGATAAAATCTGTAAATACGATGTCTAATGGCAACAATGGAAAGAAAAATTATGTAAATACTATGCCTAATGACAGCAGTGGAAAGATAAAATCTGTAAATACAATGTCTAATGGCAACAATGGAAAGATAAAATCTGTGAATACAATGTCTAATGGCAACAATCGAAAGAAAAATTATGTAAATACTATGCCTAATGACAGCAGTGGAAAGACAAAATCTGTAAATACAATGTCTAATGGCAACAATGGAAAGATAAAATCTGTAAATACAATGTCTAATGGCAACAATGGAAAGATAAAAATCTGTAAATACAATGTCTAATGCCAACAATAGAAATAAAAATTATGTAAATACTTTGCCTAATGACAGCAGTGGAAAGATAAAGTCTGTAAATACAATGTCTAATGGCAACGATGTCACGGGTTTCCTGCCCTTGCTCTGCAGTAGTGGTCCAACAGTAGCCAAAACCTAGAGTATGTTATGTGGATCTTTAAAGGTGTCTACCTTCGCACAAGATTACTCTTGGCAGAGTTGTAGATAGACGGATAATGATGTTTCTACCTCGAGGGTGTGTCCACAAGATATTTTAGAAGTCAAGAACAATGATGAATGAGTCTTAGCACGTTAACGTTCTATCTGACCCGCCGCCTTTTGTGAAGATGGATATACATGATTTGCTGGTTCAAGCCCCCAGCTGATTTAATTCAGCGAAATTCCTTTTATTAGCTCGATATAGATATGTATATATATATATATTAATGAATATATACTAGAGGTTCTGGATCATACATGTGCCTTTCTCTCTGTAATGATTAATTCAATTATGAATTTGTCAAAATTAACATACACATATTTAATGCCCAATTACTTTGAAACAAATGTTAATAAATATGAATGGTAATTATGAGAAATTATGGTTCGTCATAGATCTCGGTTTAGGAGATGAAAATATAGTGTTTTGAGGTGGTGTCACGGAATTTCCTCCCCTGCTTTGCAGTAGTGGTCCAACAGTGGCCAAAACTCAAGAGTATCTAATATGGGTCTTCAAAGGTGTCTACCTTCGCACAAGATTACTCTTGGCAGACAAAAGGATAATGATGCTTCTTTCTCAAGGGATCTTCATAAGATATTTCAGAAGTCAAGAACGATGCTGCATTGGGCAGGGCAATTGTTAACATATATCTGATCCGCCGCCTTTTATGAAGAATTAAGCAATTATTAATTTCAGCTTGTTCAAGCCCCCACTCTGATTTACTCAGCGGAATTCTTATTATTCTGGTATAGCTCTATTTAGAGTGTATTTAGTAAATTGACTGAGACAAACATGCAGTACATTCAAAATTATTAAATCGACGTTAAATTTGTATATTTACAATTAACAGATTTAATGATCAACTAAGTTTTAATAGGTTAAAAAATTGAATAATCTTTAACATAAAATACTCATCATTGTGCGATGGTAGTGTTTTATGAAAGAAACAATTGGCAGCTTTTAGGTTTGACTTAGCTGCAAATGGTAGTTTCTTCACCTGCTGTGTTTTTGGGTTCTGTGTAGATAGGTTACTGGAGTTCTCGCGTCTCTGGTCAAGATTAAAGGCGCAGACCGTTCCAAGTAAGATCATGGAGTAACTGCAAATCTGGTCCTGCGTCTCTAAGACCAACTGATGATGGTGTCTAGCTCGACGTCGTTCCCTTCTACCCACACTTTGTTCCAGAGATTGGTACCCTCAGCTGGTACCACCAATTAGTATGGTAAAAGAAGAGAAACGAATACCCTCTGAGTATTGCGTTTCCCGACACATACTTATGTGTCCCCATCTTCCTATTCCACCTTCTCATCTACCTCAGACCATATCCTCGATGAGAATTGAGCTTAATCCCTCGAGAGAAAACTTTTTTTACATTTAAATTTAATAGCTTCATATTTACTTTACATTCAAATGAAAAGGTTAATAGTATAGATAGAATATGTTTACATTTACATCTACACTAGGTGAAAAATGTTCACAATAAAGATTGAATATGTTTTCAGTTACGTCTACACTGGTTGAAAAAATGTTCACAATATAGATTGAATATGTTTTCATTTACATCTGCACTGGCTGAAAAGCTTGAAAACTTTCATTAATTTTAAAGTGAATATGTTTACATAGACATTTACTATGGTTTGAAAATGTAAATATTATAATTAGAATGTACATCATTTCTTTCATCTTTCCCTCCCTGCTCCCTATGGAACTTGGGACTACCTATGCTTTTAGTTCTCTTTAAGAAACTAGCAATAATTCAGTCACCAGCTCTTGCAGTGGTGGTTCAGGAAATCATCATTCTATACGATGAGATTGCCAGCCTCAAATGACTTGGACATCCACTAGCAATTTTCACTTATTAATATTCACATGGCAATATATACATTATAGTTCACATGTTAGTAACGAAAAATATAGAATCTAAAATGCACACCTTTCGCCAATCTTTGCTCACAGACTGTATGCTCAGAGGAATAAAGTTAAGGCACTAGCAGATGATTTTTTTACACGTTTCTGGGGAGTTGTTATTTTTCATCAGTCCATGTTTTCAGTTTCCTCAGATCCCGGTTTCCCTTATTAAAATGGTTTTCCTGGGCGCTTTAAGTCCTTCAAGATGTTCCACAAAGTACGGTCTCATATATATGAAATCTTTTTCTAACTATGGCAGTCTGATGTCTTCTTGGCACGAGTGAATTTTCACAGTGTCTTAAAACTGCAAAAATGTCAGATTATATTGCCTGTCCTCCCCGACATTTGTTTGTTACGATGCTAAGCAGGGCTCCAATCGTTTCAAACATGCGAGTTTTGTAGGGTAATTTCAAAATTATTTCCGCCTGAAATAATGTGCGTGGTGCAGAAGGTCACCTCTCCCATATATGACAATAAAACGTATGATTGCCTTCTCTGCAAATGCCTACAATTAAATCTTACTTTCCTCGATTATGTCATTCCTGTGCGCTAACAAATAAGTTATTATCCCGTAGTGACTATCAAATTTTCAGCGTATTACCTTCTTGGCGAAGAACGCACCCTGTCCTTATCAGCGATTAAACAAATGTGCTGGGCGATTTTTAGTGTTACTCTGTAGTCTGATGTTGGCCATACCCGAGATTAACCAACATGGTTGTCGGTTAATATTGCATCACCTGTCTACTCTCTCAGAAGGGATGATCAGGTAAACAGACAAGACGAATTATTGCTGAGAGAAGAGCAAGAATGTTTGAAAATACAAAATGTCTGTTACACAGCAGAGAAAGAAAGAGGTGCCGACCCTTTAAAAGCGTGTAATTAGTCAGTACAACAAATGTAACTGATTACTGCCGTAGTGAAGCAGAGATCGACCCAAAATAATGTCACAGGTGGCCTGCTAAACTTATAACTTAGCTTCCAAATTGCTGAATTGTTGGTGCCGCTGGTTCCGTCACTTCGTCTCGGTAGCAAGGGCACATCTCCAAAGGATTCTGGAGGTAACCGCTTCTGGTCAAGGCAGGAATCTTCACCACCTGTGGGATGTAGGTTTCACATGTCGATCTCAAGCTTCGAACTACAGACTAGTATAGCTGGTAACGTGGGTAGAACCGCAAATGATCTCTCCAATCCGTACCACCAACTTTACAGCGAATAAAAAACACATTCCGCTACAAAGTATTTGTTTTCTTGATTTAGATCAGGCGCCTTTCCCTGCAGTCCGTCACCTATTAAAAAAACCAGAATTTGTACTCTCCCTGAATGTATATCATATAACTCAGGGGATGTGATAACAAAATCACCACTCTTTTAGTTAATGTAATGAAAAAATTTCAACTGAACAGCGGCAAGTGGCTTGTGCCTGAAGGAACAACTTTAAACATACGATGATGTCACCATCATCCACTTCCTTCCCCCACTTGGAGTCTGGGATTACCTCTGCTTTTGGTTGTTCCGTGAGAACTAGCATGAAGCAATCACCAGAGCTTGCTGTGGTGGTTCATTAATGTATCCTTTTCACATGCTGAGGTTGCCAGCCACGTATGAATATTTAACACTCCTAGCTAGTATAAACCAGTAAAATTCAAAGTATAAAAATATGTACAACGCAGCCTAGTAACTAGGCAAATCTTAGAAGTCTTGCTCAGGTAAATAGTCTTGGCAACAACACAGATGCCTCGAACACACGTCTGGGATGTTATTTCTTATTCTAGAATTCCTCTGTGACTTGTGAGTAGTTTCTATAGGAGTCCGGTTCCGTATTAATATTGGCGAGTTTTCTTTTCCAGTGGATAAAAGATGCTCTAATACGTTTTGCCGTTCCTAAAAATTCAGAATCCAACTCTATTCTTTTCTGTGGTAAGGTCCGAGCTGTCTACTTTGACGATTTCAGGAATGCAGTGCCGTTTGCTAGATGTTCTTCGTTATATCGTAGCTCTTGGCCCACGCTTCCTGCATGGCGTTCTGACAAATCTTCCAATCTCATGAATGTTTATTATCGCCTCACATGCCAGGCAATACTTTCAAATTTCATATTATGAAAACTTTTTCTCATGTAGTATTCTGTATGACTCATGCGTTTGAAAATTTCAAACAGTCATCCTCCGTAAATGGAGTTGCTACATCCGACAAATGTTGTAAATGTTTACGTTACAACTTTTTACATTTTTCGGGTCGAGTCGGAAGTAATTATGCAATCTTAGCAAACACTTCGTGCTTGCATTTACCTGGAACCAATGTGGTATTATCACGTGTTAGGGACTCAATTAATCTCTCAGGGATGGGTGATACAATAGTCTGGCCCTGCAATGCATCGAAGCGTGAAACGTGAACAACGACAGTAGGGAAAAAAAAGAGTGCTAACATTAGAATAATGCAGACGTTAGTCAGTACGCACACCAAATGTAGTTCAATACTGCCGCAGAGGAAAAGAGAGCCCACAAATTATGTCACAGTGGAAAGATAAAATCTATAAATACAATGCCTATTGGCAACAGTGGAAAAATAAAGTCTATAAATACAATGACTGATGGAAACAGTGGAAAGATAAAATTTGTAAACACAATGCCTGATGGCAACAGTGAAAAGATAAAATCTTTAAATACAATGCCTGATGGCAGCAGTGGAAAGAAAAAGTATGTAAACAAAGTGCTTAACGATAGCAGTGAAAAGATATCTTCTGTAAATACAATGCCAAATGACAAAGGTGGAAAGATAAAGTCAGTACACACAGTCCTTAATGGCAACTGTGGAAAGAAAAAAAGTATGTCAATATAGTTTTAATTAATGGAGAAAATTAACATGTTCAGCCTCTAAATGGGCTGAGGTTAGGATATCATCTTTCTCCTCCTCCTCATCATCATAATATACCAACATCATAATCATCATCGTCTCCATCATCATCATCATCCTCCTTTAGCTCACTGTGACGCATATGCCTTTAAGCAGGTCACACCAAGCTCTCCTGTTTTGTGCCATCCCCTCGAGTTGTCTTTATGTCTTCTTTACCTTTATTAAACCTGTCTTCATTTGTCTTCTCTTTGTATTTTTTTTTTAGTTTGCCTCTATTCCAATTACTGAGGGGATTCCAGAACAAGGACTGCCTTGTAACGTTCTCAGCAGGTTTTCTTACTCTGTGTCCCATCCCAAGTCAGCGTGTTTTCCTTATCTATTCATTCAATCAATCAGTCAATCCCTTTAGCTCCCCACGGAGCACAGGGCTTCAACAAACACATGCCAAGTCCTGTCACGTGCCATCAGTTAAAGTCCTTCCTCATCATTTTCATTTCTGTTTCCAGTTCTCTTCTCCGTGTGTTTTTTGGTCCACGTCTGCATCTCTTACCCTGTAGATTCCAAAAACAAGGACTGCCTTGTAATGCCATCAACAGGTTTAACCAATGTGTGTCGTATCCATCGCCATCGGCTTCTTCTCATCTCTTGTTCCACTGGCCTTTGTCATCAGTTCCACATTGGTGGCCGTAACGTACTATTTCACCTCTTATTCCAATAACATAGTCTGGTTCTTTGCATAATTTCTATATTAGTTGTCTTGTCATACTTTATTTTTTGGCCACTTATGACGGTCATTAGTCTGTTGATTGTCGTTTTTGTTGCCCTATACATACCAAAACTGTCGACAGTGAGTAGACTAAAATGTTAGTTTATGAGGAGGGTTGACAGAGACGATTCCTAGTGCCGTCCGGAAACTCAACGCATAATGGAAACAGTCGAAAGAATAAGTCATCAAAATAAAGTAACAAGGACCGATTCAGTTATCACCAAGCTGATATTTTCCTTTCTTGGTCTTCATTTTAAATATCTCGCACAGTAAAAATGTTTTTCCATCGTTCGCTGTTAAGAGCAATGGGGTGATGTATTACATTTTATTTAGTAACGTAAGTGTATGCTGTCGATCCTCAAGTTTGTTGCAGTCGGACGTCGTCGGCCATCGAACCAGTCTTCCGCGTGACAGCCATTGTATCGACCTGTCAGACTTTATTCAGGGTAAATGAAACACGAAAACATGACAATGAGCTAATAGGATTTTTCACAACTACTGCACAGTTTTGCTATATTTTAAAATATTTGGAGTGCTCTTTATAGTTTCCTATAATAAAAAAAATATACTTCGTGCATGTTTCTAATTCTTTAATCTGTAACTATTGCAAATACACTCTCCTTCTGTCATAACGTTTCTTCTTCCTTTTTTCGCCCATCTCCTCCACCCCCCTCCTTTTTTGTCCTTTTAGTTCTCTTCTGTTCTCTTCTCTGTCTTTCGTTCCACATTGTCTTCCAGCTAGTTTTCACCCTCTAATTTAACTTCTCCCTTTCTAACATTATTTAGCAATGTTTATTGCTTCTTAGGTGCTCCTGCTCGTCGCGCAAACAGCTGTTCTATCACAGGTGAGTCCATAAATGTAGATTAATAAACAAAAGCATCACTCTCATCTTTTGCTATTTTCACTCGACCTCCCACTTCCTTATCTACTATCATGCTACCCGTCCGATCATCAGCCACTAAGATCAGATCAAATACAGTCTCCGTATACGAAGGTGTTACAATTGATCTACATTTAAGTTTTTTTTTGCCTTGATGGGTTACGCTTACAGACTAATCCCTCTTCCCGCGCTGATGCTTCATTCCCAACAACATTGTTGTTGTTTTCTTGTTGGTTTGTTTCAGCTGTTCAATGCTTTACCTTAAAACAATGTACAGTTTTTTGTCTTGCCATAGGCACCAATAGAATTCAAAATAAATCGAAGCAAAAAACTGTTTGTGGCTAAAACACTAGTTCATAGTTTCATGTTGGTTCCAAAGGTTGTCATAGCCAGGTGTTGTAATGAGGATAAACTTTCATTACAGATAAATGCTTCACCTGCATGAATTTCACATAGCCTCTGAAGCCAAGACCAGCTCCTGACCTTCACTTGCCGGCAATTTTGTCCCTGGCAGAACAGTTTATATTTACAGGAGAAGGGGGAAAAAAAAGGGGGGGGGGGTAGGAGAGCTACTGGTGCCTTAAAACCAGCCGTGCTGGACGGATAGTGACTGTAATAATTTGACAGTAACCTATCTAGGAGAAGGTAAACTGTGATTTCAAACCTCAGCGGCTTCGCGGGAATATCAATTTACGGAAAAGGCTTCGGGAGTAAATCCTGAGGATAAATCCGGAGCCTGAGTCTTTAAGGCAGTCTGCTATGTATATCTCACAAAAGTCATTTCTCAAATGTAATATTAAGCCACAATGTTAATATTTTTATCATTATTAATTATAAACGAATGTAGAAACATCGATGGCATCATACTGTACTGAACCACCACCAGATCTTGAAGGCGGATAACTTTATTTATGAATGCACAAGGAGCTCAATTTGACATCTGTAATAATAATACAAGATAACACCATCATACCTAAAGTTCTTTTATATTCAGACATGCGCCCTAATATGACCCCGACTGACGGGACGCGCCTCGCCAAAACGAGGCCAAATTTTATTTAAAAATAAAAATATTAATGAAAATAAAAATATCTGTAAAATTAACGATAAAAAATGTTTTGTGTTTCTTCTTTTTAAACTTATGAGTAAGGACTTTTCTGACACCCTGACTATATAGACAAAATATGTAGAAAGAAAGAATACATTGGCCTGGACTCTATGTAAGGGTGAATTTTGATTAAATATATAAATAAAAAATAAAAAATAATATGGTATGAAATCAGTTTTACAAGTAAACGGTACACATGAAACAAGGGACGTTTCGGGTTTTACCCTTCGTCAGCCACAGTTACGAACAGGTGACAAGGACAAGAACTACATATAGGTGCTACAAAAATCAACAAAATGAATTTTGATTAACCGGCAGCACGGGCATATAGCCTTAAAATAAAGAAGACAATCTAAAGACGGCCCAGAAGCATTTGGATTGAGAAGAAAAAAACAACACAACATGACAGTTCATAAGAGTTCAGGGTAAGAGAGGTAGAGGTAGACCAAGGAACACACGGAGAAGAGAATTGGAGACAGACATGAAGAAGAAATGGAAAGATCTTGAGCTGATGGAACGGACAGGAAGACTTGGGATACGTTTGTTGAAAGTCTATGCTCCTTGGAGGGCTGAAGGTTGATGATGATGATTTAATAAGATTCATTACAAATAAAACATTCTAAATATAAAACACTTAGGATTATCCACGGCCTGGTCAATGGTACTAATTTCAATTCATCCATTAATGTCCATTCAGTGGCGTCACTAGTGGGGTGCGGACCGCAACGGGTGACACCATCAGATGGGGGTGATACCAAAATGACTGACTATAAAATGTTTGTGCAGTGTTTCAGCAGAAATTTATTATTTTTTATAAAAATATCCCTGTAGTGAATTATAACGACAAAAACCTTTTCCGTAAGCTTACATGTACTGTATCAATATACCTACAAGGCTAAAACTAATTTACTTTTTGAACCTTCTAATGCGCATGCGCTCCGGTCAGAGCTGTCATTATTACCCAATTACAATGACACCTCGGAATCGCGTGGTTTCGTCTGCACGCGCTACAAGCACGCGCTGTTCTTTTCGTTGCTGCTGGTGTTTTTATAGTCGCTGATTTTGTGAAATGGGGGTGACACCATGAGTAACCGCAATGGGTGACACCAACCCTAGTGACGCCACTGTGTCCATTTGCGCTCTTCATAGAACATGAAGCTACCATTGCAGCTGTACCTCTTACAGGAAACCTAAGTCAAAGCATTCATATGCTCTGGCAGCTGTCATTTTCGTAGCTACAATTGTTAGATGATGAGGTTGTCATCCTCATACACAACCTTATATCAGTTGCTTTTTCGACATGCCCGGGGAGTAGTAGTCTTATTATTTTTTGTCTCCTTAAAGACCCCCGGGATCTTTTTCTTCTTTTACCTTTTAACTCCCCATAGGCCCTAGGATAGGCCTTCAACAAACTTATGCCAAGTCTTCTTGATCCGTGCCATCAGCTTAAATCTTTCAATATCTTCTTCAGCCCTTCATGCCTGTCTCCAGTTATCTTTTCCATTGTGTTCTTTGGTCTTCTCTCTTCTTATCCTTTTGGGATAGGAACACCGGGAACTACTGGAGGCATTAATACCAATTTCTTTATTTACAAGACTCTGGGTCTTTGAGTTAGGGAAGGAAAAGGCAGCGAGGAAGGGAACTGGTCACCCCCACCTCTCGATGCTGGACCTAGTATGGTGAAGTCTCTAACACTTCACTCCCGAACGGCAGTATCTGCTAAGGAACTTCCTTTACCTTTTTTCTTCTTTTTTTTCTTTTTTAACAAGAGCTAATTTATTTGTATCTTAGAACGTATTGCGGTGCGGCCTTTCTATAACGTATAACATTATATTGCATTTTATAATTTAGAACCTATGATGACAATTTTATAATTCATAACATTAGATTACATACTTTGTAATTTAGAGCCTCTGATGGCATATTGATAATCTGTAAAATTTCAATGCAACTGTTCCTTGTAGATATTGATGTTATGAGAGTTATGGGATCTCAGTGAAACATTTATGAGTTATTTTTCATTTTTTTGTTGTTGTCTACCACACACAGTTAGCTAGACATTATTACGTTACCATGTGTCTTGCCGAGGTGTAATATAGCTACTTCTCCATGTAATCTTCGCACTTGTACATATATTTATCCCAATTCCATGTGAATTTTTGTGTAATGTGGATTCAGCTCATATACAGAAAGTTGCTTTGAAAAATATTTTAAAACATTTTTTTTTCTTTTACTCTTTTTTAAACAAACCTCAGGCACAGAGTGAGCGTGAGTATTACTGACATGTGAAACTATTTAACTCTCTCTCTTTCTTTCTCTCTCTCTCTCTATCTCTAAATACACCCACATTCATCTTTCTTCTTCCCACCCTCTCTCTAAGCGCTTCTTTCTTCATGCTCTCCTTTTTTTCTCCATTTATTTTTATTTTTCTTCTACTTTTCATCTATTCCCTTCTTTCCTCATATTCATTCTTTTCTGTGATCTCCTTTCTTCCTGCCTGACCCTCACCTCTTCTTGTCTCTTCTTTTTTATTAAAATGTCTCCAGATATGTATATTGTCTTTGTTCTTTCTCTGCCTTTCAAAAATACACATTAATAATAATAGCTCCTTCAGTCATAACTGACTATGGGAATGCGCCCCTGAGGTATCAGCCCTCAGCTGCTTACTTTCCTGGTGTTCCTTTCGACGTTTTCTCCACTCTCTTCTGCTTGTTGCGTGAGCTTCTTTTCGCCCAAACTGAGGTGGCGCCGCAGATAGAATCACCACTTGGTGCGATCGGCAGCTTCATCCTACCAGGTTGCTGGATTTATGTACAGTGCCATCATGTCTCTCTTTGCATACATCTTTGAATCTCAGCTGCGGTCGCCCAACTGTTCCTTTGCCATCTGCCTGTTGTCCGTAGAAGATTTCTTTCGGGATGCGACCATCTTCCATGCGGCGGACATGGCCAAGCCAGCGTAGTCTGCGTTGTCTAAGCAGTGTATACATGCTTTGAAGGCCAGCACGTGACAACACCTCGACATTTGTCACTTTATCTTTTCACGAAATGCCGAAGATGTGGCGCAGACACCGTAGATTGAAGGTATTGAGCCTTCTTTCTTGCTTAGCATAGGTTGTCCATGTTTCGCTACCTTACAGAAGTGTGCTGGTGACGCAGCGTTGGTCTTCATTGTGAGTTTGGAGTTCCCCAAACACGCGATGTGAGGCGAGCAAAGGTAGTTGCAGCTTTGTCAATGCGGCTGTCAATTTCTGTGTCCAGAGAGAGTTTAGCGGTCACTTTATTGTTGATGTAAATTATGTCCTTTTTATTTCTCCTAATTTTGCCTTTATTTAAAAAAAAAAAAAAAAAAAAAAAAAAAAATCTATTAATAGCGATCATTTGTTTCAGAACTCTACATTTACTGTACAGACCAGTCTTTCTCAACCTTTTTGTCCTGAAGGAACTCTTGAAATAATTTTCAGGTCTCAGGGAACTCCATAAAAATTACTATATCGTTACGTTAGCGTGATCAGTAAGTTCTAAATATAATAATCTAATAAACATTGTCAGCTCTTTGGAGCAGAGAATTAGTTTTTCGGTGGATCTGTTTATTTTGGCAAACTTATTAGCCTGCTCCTTATGTATAGTTGTTCCCCCTCCCCACAAAGGGTATCAACTCTAATGCAAGTTTGATCACGATCTCTCGCGGAAACCTTAGTACTGACTATTTATGGATGAGACCAGGGCACTAGATGAGACTAGTGACTGAAACAAATATTCTCTGCATTACTAATTATTTCAGTGAAACGTGCTATAATGAACAATGACGAAAATAACTCTTTTACTCTGTGTTCAAATTATCTTTTACAGTGCATTGCCTGAGTTTTCCTGTATGTTCCCAAGAAAGGTGGCGAGATTTTTTTCTTTGTTCTTTGCAGGACGTGACACTTAGACAATTAATAATTTGGGGATACTGTAGCACAAATACAATTCAATTACTGTAGTACATTCTGTTATAAAGGCGAACGATAATAGAGTAATGCCATAAAGAAAACAAGTATAACAATTATCCATAAATAACACATAAGGAAGGGAAACCCGAGGCCTGTAAACAGTAAATTAATATTAGACAAACATAAAGGTATGTTTTCAGGCACTCGTAAGAAATAAAGAAGTAGAACACTTGGACAACAGAAAAACAACAGACATGAGTGGCTTAACCAGGGTTACGAGTGCCTGAAAACATACCTTTATGTTTGTCTAATGTTAATAACAATTATCCAGATCTACAGGTCTTTTATATTTGGACATGCGCCCTAATATAACCGACTAGGTTGAACGGGACGCACCACGCCAAAACGAGGCAAAATTTTAATTTAAAAACAAAGTACTGTAGTATGCGGTGTTCCACAAATTTCTAATCGTAACAAATTGTGTTATAACGAAGATATAATGTATATTAGAAGTGCAAAACTTAGTAGGAAAAGAGTCTGTGATGTAATACATTACATAGTTCACGTGTGTTTTGGAATGTATTTTACAGTGAATCGCGACCCATGCGTGAATTTTCAGTGCCAGAATGGTGGTAACTGCACCGCTCCTGCAGATGCCCCGTACTGTGAGTGTTTGTCTCCGTACACGGGACAGTACTGTGAGGAAGTCATAGGTAAGAAACTACAAATGTGCCGAAGAGAGAAGGAAAAGAATCAGCACAGAGAGAGTTAGAGATATATAAATAGCTTTAGGGAGAGAGAGAGAGAGAGAGAGAGAGAGAGAGAGAGGTGGGGTGGGGAGGGAAAAAGAATGCGAATAAGTGAAAGAGAGAGAGAGAAAGACAGAAAAACAAAAGGAAAAGGAATAATGTATTGATTGCGTCTTCCGAAAGCTTTAAGATCTATCCTGTAGGTAGATCATTAATTGGCAACATTTTGAAAAGTGATAATGGGGTTGGTGTATTGGAAGAATATGCCACGTGGGCTGAATCGTGTCTGAGGACTCAAGGATGTCGATATGCGATCCCTGATACTGTGTTAGACGTGCAATTGGCTGAATAAGGCGACCCAGAAACTCGCAGAAAATAAGCGAAACAACAGAAGGAGCAGAAAAATTTACAATCGTCTAGAAGACATACGATGTTCAAAATAATAGACAAATAAGAAAGGTAATATATTCGGTCTGCTATTGTAAATAGAAACATTACATTAGGAAGTTTTCAATATTTCTATCATATTTCTATTTCTACATATTTCTGTTTTGGATCAATTTAGCTCTATCATCAGTTGTTATGAGTATGAGAGTATATGTATGGGTCTTTTTCTGTTTCCTTGAATGCCAATTCGATCGGCGATCATGTATCTACAACTTCAAGTCTTTAGCGATGTTATTCGTTGTTAACATTTTGCATGCCGTGATCTGAAGCTGTCCTTTCTTCCTTTTTTTTAATTTTGTCGTCATTCGTAACCACTTTATTTAAATTCAAATGAGGTTTATATATTTGTCGTGTGTCAATTCTTTGAGGCTCAAAATATCCACGTTCCTATACTCCTAGAGAGCTGAAACTTTTCATGCAACTCCTTTTTACGGCACATTTTGATTTACCAAGCTTTGATCAGAATTTACCCAGTCCATTTTATAAAATAACTAGAAGTAATGTAGAACTAGGCTAATAATGGATATTCATGTAGAACTGGAATACAGACCCCTGAAAACATTCTCCGAAACTGTCCAGCCCACAATGATCTACGTCAAACCTGGCTAGAAAAAGGAGAGCTGAGGCAGAAAATGTGTGGCTGCCGCATGGGCCTGGACAAGACTGCGGACTTCGTCCTGGTGACAAGACTGCAGATTTAGCATTAGTATCAGACAGATCGCAGAAGAAGAAGTAAAATAAGGTGGAAAAAGCTTCATCAAAGTAAGGGAAATAACTGCAAATATAGATCGGGTTTCGTATCTGAAAGTGGCGTGTGTCGGACGGTCAACAGCGATATGTCAATTTAGTCAAGGTGTCTCTTCAAATAACTAGGTCATCCGCATTTTCAAGCAACTAGCGAGCCCTTTGTTTTAAACACAGCTACAATAATGACCAACTTTTTCGTGCGCTTTTATATTAGGTTATTAATCTTTTAAAACTATTTTATTCAGAGATTAATTTCGCTCGATGGAGGTAACAATGAACTTTAAACCGATTTATTTTGTTTATGTACATTGTATTTACGCTTATTGACTTAACTTGACTTTGATCCACTATCAATGTTGGTGATCTAACGCTTATTAAAAAGTGATAAAGTTAGTGATTAACAAAGGGCACTCATTTATTGCACGATTAAAAAAAAAAAGAAGAAAGAAGCTTTCATGATCACATGAATAATTTAAAATCAAGTTCACAAAAAGTAACGAATGGCATTGTATGACTATATACTTTATATTTAACAGTTTCCCGTAACCCTTGTCTGCGTTTTATCTGTGAAAATGGTGGGGTATGTACATCTCCTCTTGATGTCCCTGATTGCGAATGCCCATCTGGTTTTGGGGGCGACCACTGTGAGACACAGGTCAAACCTGGTAGATGCCCTGCTAAAGAACAAGTAAGCTATTTGCACCAGAGAACAAGTATTTAAAGTTACTATAATTGGTAGTTATGGTGAAGATAATCCTGCTAATGCTGTTATCCTAATCGGTAGATGAGGTAGTGACAATGTAGGTTAGTAACTGTACTTTTTGTACTTTACACATAAAACTCACAAATTATTTATGTTTTTTTTAAACATGAAGATAACATGATGTCTGGCAGTCTAAGGGTTTTATAGTTGAGAATGTATATGTCGGAATGTGCTATTAAGGCAAGGGACATAAAATGCTGAAGATCTATTGCAACAGAAGTCTGAAATATTATTCCTATTGAAGTGTATATGTGATAGTGTAAAAAAACAACAACCTACAAGTGCATGGAGACATAAGTGTTACAAAGCATCCCATGTTGACCATATCACCACTTAATAGAGATATAAATCCCACAAGGAACTCAGGAGCACATATCCCATATGGAAGATATCTTCTCAACACAGAGGCACACATCCCATATTGAACATATCTGCTGAACACAGGGGCACACATCCCATATTGAACATTTCCGCTTAACACAGCGGCACACATCCCATATTGAACATATCCCCTCAACACAGAGACAAACATCTCATATTGAATTTATCACCTCAACACAGAGACAAACATCCCATATTGAACATATCACCTCAGCACAGAGACACGCATCCCATATTAAACATATCCCCTCAACACGAGCACACATCCCATATTGAACATATCCCCTCAACACAGGCACACATCCCATATCCCCTCAACACAGACATACATCCCATATTGAACATATCCCCTCAACACAGGCACACATCCCATATCCCCTCAACACAGAGACATACATCCCATATTGAACATATCCCCTCAACACAGGCACACATCCCATATTGAGCATATCACTCCTACACAAAGGCAAATGTCCCATAAGGATATTAACCCAGAACTAGAGACACATCCCAAATAAAATTTATTACTCAAACCAAGTGACAAGTATCCCAGAATGGACATTAAATCAACACCGCAAAACATCCCAAATAGAACACATCACTTCTACATAGAGGCCTGGATGAAAGGAGGGATGAATGGATGTAAACTGGTGGAGGGAAGGAGAGATAGATGGATGAACAGAGGGAGTGATAGATGAATAAATGGACAGATGAACAAATAAACCAATGAAAAAAATGAATGATATGTGTTTTCTATTTTGATAAAGTCCTCTGATATGGGTATATGTGCCATGATGTGCAGCAATGATTATGACTGCAATGACACACAAAAATGTTGCTCAACTCCGTGTGGTGGAATGGCATGTACCACAGGTCAGCATTATTTTGTTCTATTTTTCGTAGACTTAATGTTTGTTTTTCAAAACAACACTAACATTGTAGAGAAATGTAATATTAGTGCGTGTAATATTAGTACTTGTAATACAGTATTAGCTTTATCAAAATTTTTTGCTTAAGGTTTTAATACAATTGGTGGTGATTAACCATTGCAGAAGTATGTCTCACTGTAAACAGAAAGAATAATGATTGTAATGTTGATAAGGTAGTAACAGCAGAGATTTTGACAATAGAGGTTGCCGTAATAGTAGAAGTAGTTTTTAAGTAATTAATTTAAGCAAAATAAATAAAAGACAATTTTTTTAAAGTTGTCTTTCTTCTCAGAGCGGTCTTTTATGCTTGTATGAACTACGGAACATATTTTTTCCCCACAAACTTTCTGCTAGTGTCAATGCACTTTACTTTACAATAACCTTTTCTGACTTTAAGAATTAAATGATTTTATAAAATATTTTTTTTATAGTTCCTACTGTGCTTTACTGCCATTTTAAACTCAACAAATTCTGTGTCTTATTCGTTGTCTATGTGATGGTTTGTTGTATCACCTAGTTTCAGTTTTGAATTTCCTTAAGATATCACACCTATCTTGAACTTTGTTTGTATTTAATGCTTCCGTTTTGTTTTTTCGTAGACTTCACAGGCATATAATAAATTTGCTGATTACTTGATCAAGTTATAGTGGTATGGAAGAGTATTTTCAGTTTTTAAACTTGTTTTCGTTTACTTTTTGTGACATTCTTTATGTCTTTCTTATTCAGTTTCCAATATAGTTAGTTCAGTCATGCTTTCTTCTTCTTCACAATTTTCCTTCTTCTTCACAATTATTTACTTTATGTTTGACTTATTTTCTTTCATTTTAAGAGGTCTTTGTAAGTCATTCTTTGTGCTGATTTGTTCATTTACCAAAAGTAACTTCACAGGTATTCTTAAATCTTTCCTTGATTTTGCATCATTACTTATCACTGGCGTATTCCATGAGATTTTTCAGTGCCTCGAATTGACTTCTCAGTCTTATCTTTAAACCTATCCTTTGTGTCTTTGTTAGGTTCTGCATTTTGTATGTGGCAGTAATACTTCCATGTGTCTGAGAGCTTTCAGTTGTATCTGTGGAGACTCAATAGGAAGGTATTTATCTGAGCCTCCATCTGCTTTTTACGCTCTGCAGGCATCGTCAGTAATTTCTGTCTTCTTTGAAGTGGTCAATTTGTTTTTCTATGTCCCCACCTAGTGAGGTCTGTGTGGCCATTACGTACATCAAATCATCAGACAGTGCTTTCAGTTTCATTAGCCTTCTTTATATGTGCTTTTAAGAAATGTTTCTTTCCCTTATGTAAGTGGTAGTTAAACTGTACTAGTGTAGCTCTACTTTGTAGTGGGAGGCTTTAATTTTGTGGCTGAACAACCAATAGTAGTCTCTAACATTTTAATTTATAAGTTCATAAGTGATTTATGTATCCAAACATCTCCCACTTCAACAGAAATCATATTTGACCCTTGCGATGGGTTTTGTCTCAATGGAGGTAACTGCTCTGCACCAGCAGATGCCCCACTCTGTGAATGTGCTGCTGGGTTCTCTGGAGAAAAGTGTGAGACATCTGATGATTCAAGTAACCTTGGTTCATGCCCCGATATTGAAGTGAGTTTTCATTGTTTTTGAATAATCTAGAATTTACTCATTGTTGTTTGTTATGAAATAACACTGTGTGAGTTTTCATTGTATTCAAATAATGGTGATTTTACCTATTGTCATTTTGTTTCAAGACAAAAAGGTGCTAAATTGCAGATGATGCATAAAAAGAGAATAATAACATTAAACTATATAAATGATGTTATGCCATATACCAATTACAGCTGTGTACAATTTTATAAAATTGAGGCCAGAATTATGCTCTCTTTTATGTTGTTGTAAATTTAGAGCAGATTCATCATTTTGTAATAAAAGTGAAACGGGACACTAAGGAGGTGATGCGTGATGCCATATGATGATGGATGGTATCCGCATGTCTGGTTTTGTGTAGTGTGCAGATGTGTTCAGTCAAACAATGTTCATACAAAAATAACAGGGCAATCCACATAGGACGTCAGTAAACTCACGACGTATAAAGTCAATGATTCTTGAAACAGCCGTTGACGTTTTTCTTCATTATTTATTGTGGACGCCACAGTGACAAAATGGTTACGCGAATATGTAGGCACATCAAACAGTCATTATCACAGCAACATTCAATACAGCAATAGACGGTAGACAGCATTACAATGATGAGTCAGATGCATGTTATATTTCATAGTGCTGTAAATGTAGTCAGGTGAAAAACTCCATCCTTTTCTATAACAGCCAGGAGATAACCAGATGTATGAGATCAGTTCACTCTCCTTAGTTTGACTTCAGCAAGACAGACACGTCTGCCGAAGTATAAATAATGTCCTCAAAAATATCCTCTAGATAATAAAGGTTTTCCAAACCTAGTTCATTTAACAAAGTAGCAAGTAATGGTCCTTGGTACATGCATCAACCGATGCAGTACAATACAGCGACATGTGAGCTGGGAAAACATCTCGTGACGACGACTTTCGAAGACAGGCTATGAATCGAAATCGCTCACGACCCAAAATCGATAGAGTTAATGAAAAAGTCAATTTACCTTGCTTTCATGAAATACAAAGAAATATCACGCCTCCCGACATGTGGGAAACACTAGAGGTATTATCTCGAATAAACGAAATATCCATTAAGAGGACTACACATCCCTGACAGAACAAAAAATAGCGGAGATCCCCTCTTCAACGAGGCATCTCTTTCGCCATTCCAAATCGCTCACTCCACTAGTGGTGGGCGGAAACCGATCGACCAAAAAACAAGACCAGTCATGCGCAGTCCAGCGCAAAAATGACCACAGCTCAAAACTTAACTGCATTCGATACCAACGCGAGAAGACAAATGCTTACCGAGAAAAGTGACTATAAATTTCAAGCAGTTGTTGCCCTTGCGTTATAAAATAGATATTGAAATAAAACGATGTTGCGAGAATTTATCACGCAACATATCACCACCTCCTCCCGATAAAAAAAAATGTGGAACATATTTTTTTTTTTAAATATCAAAGAGCATGCGATAAGCGGCTCAAAACGCACGAATTATGCGCTGATAATTAATTAAATTGCCAAACATAGGCTAATTATAGAGTGTCTGGTGAGGATATACCTCAACAGAAAAATAAATATGTCTCAAAAAATATTCACATCGGGGAGGTGTCACCAACACACATCACGTTAGCATGTAAACACAATATACGTATGCAAGTTACTATAATCATCATTAAACAGCATACTCTAATATTGTCTTTAAAAATGGATGTACAAATCTGATAGGAAAATTTAAATAGTACATTCTTTGACATGTAATGACATAAGTACATAGTAAAGTTAAACTACATGACGATCCAGGACATATGCTCTGGTATTCCGAGGGTAAGTACACAATCTAGAACTCGTCATGCTTGATACTAGTAAGGTAAGTCCTCAGCTCAACAATGACATTCTGAGAAAGTACAAGCAATATAATGCTAATTAATAACTAATATGCTTCATAAGGTACAATACATTATTAATAATTGTGGCTGTTTAGTAAACTAACGGCCCTTATATTAACTACTCAGTCCTCCTCTATCATCTTAAAAAACGAACAGAAGAAGATGACAACAAAGCACGATAGTGTGTACATATAAAGTAAGTACAGATGTGCTAATCTATTGTAGAAATATAGGTGTGTTATGACTCTGTAATATATGGAAATATAGGACAGAAGTATTAGTTGGAGTCATGTGGGCATCTAGACAAAATGTCAGCCATCACATTATCCGCACCACGGATAGCTCGTACCGTGAAGTGAAAAGGTTGAAGAGCTATAGCATATCGAGTGGATCTCGAACTCTTCAAATTCTTAGTCTGAATAGCTGTAAGAGCTTTCTGATCAGTCTCTAGAATGAAATGTGCGCCCAGGAGGAATCTTTGTAGCTTTAGAATTGACCAAACCATCGCTAACAACTCACGGTCTAAAACCGAGTAGTTCCTCTCTGCCGCATTTAGTTTTCTAGAAATGTACATAACAGGATGCAGAGTATTTGCATATTCTTGCATCAGTGCTGCTCCAATCCCAGTGGATGAAGCATCACTCCGAAGAACAAAAGTCCTATCAAGAGTAGGTAATCTTAAGATGGGAGGAGAAGAAAATATATTCTTGATTTGGTCTAGTGAAGATTGGCATTCTTCAGACCAACGGACCAGATTAGGCGAACCTTTCTTCAACAATGTTGAGAGAGGTGCCATGATCGAAGATAAATTTGGAATAAATCTCCCATAAAATTGAATTAAACCTAAGAGACTCCTAACTTGTTTCTTCGTTTTAGGAACAGAGATGTTCAGTATTTTGGAAGTATTGTGGTCTTCTGTCTTCAAGAGACCATGACCAACACGATGACCCAGGAAAGAGATTTCACCAAAACCAACAAAAGCTTTAGAAGGTTTTGCTGTCAAATTATTCTCACGTAGAGTGGACAGTAAGTCATATAACCCTAAATAGTGATCTTCCCAGGTATCACTGAAGAGACAGATGTCATCTAAGTATGCGATGACATCCGAACGATGTGACAGAATTCGACGCATCATGCGAACGAAAGTGGCAGGGGCGTTCATGAGACCAAAAGGCATAACATTCCATTGAAATAGACCCCTAGGTGTAGAAAAAGCAGTAAGAGGTTTGGCATGCTCTGCTAAAGGCACTTGCCAATAACCTTTAGACAAGTCAAGTTTAGTGAAGAATCTAGAATTAGAAAGTCTAATCAGTAGATCTTCTAACAAAGGCATCGGTTCAGCGTCGAACTTTGTGACCTGATTCAATTTGCGATAATCAACGCAAATTCGTATGTTCTTATCCTTCTTCCGGACAATAACCATGGAAGAAGAATATGGTGAAGTCGATGGTTCAATTATATTTAATTGAATCATTTCATCCAATTCCTTTTCCACTTGCGACTGAAAGTGTATAGGAATAGGATACGGCCTAACCCTAATTGGATTATTGTCGGTAAGAATTATGTCATGTTCTATGACATCTGTGTGTCCAGGAATGTCAGTGAGAACATCCTGAAATGTTTGTAACATCGACGAGACTTGTCGATGTTCGTCACCAGAAAGATTAGGAGAAACAGAAACGTTTTTCCAAGATTCCGTGGAATGTAATGGAACCACTGGAAGGGGAAGGTTGACATCAGAGAAGGTAGCTTCCTCATCCTGAATGACAGACAGGGATGAATAATGACCGTGAGGTGCAGGAGCATCATCCGTTGCCTGGAAAATAGGCAGCAAATAGTCCGGACGTTCGTGAAATTCCGAAAGCATGTTTATGTGGAAAGTTTTATGCTTTCCATCAATATCGACCACATAGTCAACATCGGAAATCCGAGAGACTATTGCATACGGACCTTTCCATGCAATAAGAAGTCTATTTTCCCTACTGGGGAGTAGGACGAATGCTTTGTCACCTGGACAAAGTTGTCGTAGACATCTATTCTTGTTAGCAAACTGCCTTGCCTTCTCTTTAGCAATTTCTGATGAAGCAGTTGCTAGCTTACATGCCTCAATGATCTTTTGTCTAAGAGCAATGACATACTCATATGAGGATTGAGTTTCATCGCTAATATCATCGGCAGTGATGAGATCGTGTAATAAAGACATAGGGCCGCGTGGACGCGCGCCAAAGACAAGTTCGAAGGGAGAAAATCCTGTGTGTTCATTAGGGACTTCTCTATAGGCAAAGAGAGCCGCGGGTAAAACCCTGTCCCAATCTTGAGGATGATCTTCAGTTATCTTACCAAGCAAAGTCTTGAGCGTTCTATTCAGACGCTCAACTAACCCATTAGACATAGGATGGTAGATACTACTGAGAGATCGTTCAATATGTAAGGTAGACATTACCTGTGACATAGTGTCAGATATGAGTTGAGTGCCATGGTCTGACAATATTTCTCTGGGGAACCCCAAGCGAGAAAATATCAACCAAAGAGCATCTGCGATATCTGTAGTAGATATGCTCTTAAGAGGAATAGCCTCTGGCCAACGTGTGCACATATCGACACATGTAAGGATAAACTGATGTCCTCTGGCCGACTTGACCTTAAAAGGGCCAATAATATCTATGGCCATTTTCTGAAACGGCCGAATAGGAATGTCAGCAGCCTGGATAGGCGCAGCATGTCGTGGTCCTCTAGATTTGACCTCCTGACATACCTTGCATGATCGGCAGTAAATACGAATGTCCTTATTGACAAAAGGCCAAAAGAAAGCCGCAAGGACTCTCGACTTCGTACGGGCAAAACCCATATGTCCAGCACATTGCGAGTCATGAGCATGTTGTAATATTTGCACTCTCATGCTCTTGGGAACAAGAATTTGCGAATGTGCCGACGTAGTCGAATCTTGTACCATACGTACAAGTACGCCGTTTCTCATTGCAATCCAAGATTTTCTATTTGTATCCTGATTCGGATCACCTTTCTTCGCAAGAACGAAGAATTTTTTTAAAGAAGGATCTTCTTCTTGCAATTTTATGAAAGAGTCACGAGTGATTACTAAGTGACTATCTTGGCTATCAACTTCATTATCACTATTCAGTGAAGTTTCGGGTGTTTGTAGAGCTTGTGCTCTTGTAACTACTGCATTTGTAGCTTGCATGTTATTATCTTCCCAAGCAGCAATCTGCTGTGGGGTACACTCCCTAACTCCGTGAATACGACCAATAATAAGGTCCGCAATAGGATTAGGTAAGAGACAAGCATGCACATCTCCAGTAAAGAAAGGAGTGGCAATGCGAATTACAGCAGTAGGATATTTTTCTAGAGTGCCGCCAAATGTGACACATTTAATAACCCTTCCTGTAGCACAAGATGGATCTACAAGCGATTGTCTAACACCAATAGTGGTGCATCCGGAATCGAAAAGTAGTGAGACCGGAGTATCATTAACAAGACCCTTATGTAGAATTAAAGAACCCCTCCCGTCATGCGCAACAGCAGCAGGAAGAGCGGGAAGTGGGTGACCACAACTCAAAGTAGTTATGGTACCCGGTTCGAATAAAGTACTGCATTGGGGGCATTTGTTTGCTCTCTCAAAGTCAAAAGCAGAACCAGTGACAGCGTCAAAGTTTTTACTATCAACAACATGATTACAGGCTCCCTCAGTTTCCTGTTGTACAGCATTAGCCTGCTGATATCTCTTTTTTTTGTGTTGAGATCTACCCCGACTATTATTACCTCTGAAGTTATCAGAGTTATTATTATCTCTGCAGTTATTATTGTCTCTATTGTAATTGTTATCCTGGTTCGAATTCCAGTTTCCACGATTACTATCATGTTCACATTGATGCGAACATCTATTTGTTTGGTTCTGAGGTCTTCGGCAGGAATAACCTCTATTACCATATCCTCTTTTGAAATGCTTATAATTATTAGGGTGATAGTAACGAGTACTATCAGGTTGTCTCCAATTCTTCGAAGAAGAATCACCATGAAATTGATTTCCATGATTTTGACAGAAATTACCGCTACTCTTTCTATCAAAATTTTGTTGGAATCTACGAGCAAAGTTTTGACCATACGGAGCTGCCGAAGCAACTGGTAAACCTTCTTTCACCTTAGAGTTACCCATGGTTATGTGTGGGTGCGCAGTTACGTATTGGCAACAGAAATCTTCCATTTCTTTTATTGTTTTAGGTTTACGTTCATGAAGGAAAGCAAGGAAAGACTCATTGACAGACGACATGACTTTGTCTCTAAGTATTAAGTCCATAAGTCCTTCATAAGTTTTTTCCGTCTTAGATAGTTCAACCCATCGTGAGAAAGTAATGCGTATTCTTGCAATAAACTCGGAGAATTCAACTCCATTTTCAGGTAACATGTTTTTAAATTGTAGACGATAGCCGTCTTCGTTAAGCTGATATTTCTTTAACAAAGCGGCCCTGACAACCTCATAATTGTTCTTGTCAGGTTCATCCACCATATTTAATATACTTAGAGCTTTACCTGTCAGTATCCCTGATAACTGATAAACATATTTTGCTTTGTCTATGTTATGAGCTGTACATGCTTGTTCAAATCTGTCCGATAGAACATTATGTCATCACTGGAAGGACTAAATGTTGGTAACTTAATCTTAAAAGTATCATTATTAGCCTTACCAGAAGATGAACCCTTGTTTGAATCATTACCATTACTCATGCTCGTCAATTTCAATTTTTCCAACTCTAAAGCTAAGACCTTTTCTTCATGTTCCATTTTTGCTTTCTCTTTCCTCTCATCAGACTCTCTCTGTAATCTTCTTTCCTCAGCCTGAGCCTCTTTTTGAAGTCTTTCATTTTCAGCTTCTTTTTCAAGTCTTTTATTTTCAGCCTCTTTTTCAAGTCTTTCAGCTTCTAGCTGTAGCTGGAGTTTTCTTTCCTCAGCTTCTGATTCCCTTTTTTGTTTTTCCATTTCCATTTGGAATCTTTTTTCATCCACCTGCATCTGCAGTTTCTTTTGTTCAGCTTCCATTGCTTTATCATATCGAGCAGTTGCAAATTCTTCTAACTTATCACCAGTCTTCCCAAGCAATTTACCCTGCTCAATAAAGTGCTCAAATGTAGACATGTTGTCTAACATATGAGTCCAAAACCTGAAATAATTAACTAATTTATTTCAAACCTAAGTGTAACAAGTCTTAATTAAGCACTTGTATATTCACATCACATTATATTATCCCAGTCTCTGTGGGAAACAAGTCTCCAATCAAAGAACTTGTATATGAAATATCAGCACTCAATTCTTGATCATAAGTGCACTTCTCATTCAATAGTGCACGACACTATTCATCATTCATTTATCATCAGTGTAGTAGTAACAGTGCATTAGCATAGCCCATTAACTAATTACTATAACTGTAAACAATGACTATGTAAACACATGCAGAATGTAAACATTGAAAATGTAAACAATGCAAACAATGTAAACAATAACAATGTAAACAATAACAAAGATCAGCAACAATACAAAAACGTTCGCAGAAATCAACTAAAAATAAAGCAGAAATTAATGAAATATCACAAAAAATGTGACGATATCTGCGATAGAATTAAACAAAATACATGACACCACAGTGTATAAACAAAAATGTTGTATGAAACTAAATTATAGACAAGAGTAGGCTAACAAATACAAACAAATCAAAACAAAACTAAAGAATGCGAAATAATAACGAAAACAATATTAAAACATGTCATCACAGCTAACATAAATAGCAACAGAAGTCGCTTAGCAAATTCCAGTATCGGAAATTTGCAAACCCTACAGAAAACGCTCACAATAGACGACCTCTATGACGTGGCATAATCTAACGGAGACACCACCCAACCGAGAACCCGCTGAAATATAAACATATAAATATACAAATAACATATAGACATATAACATATAGAATGAGATGATACACAGAAGACTCAGCAGAAGTATAAGGGCACAGTTTACATACAAACAGGCCACTTAACTTATAGGCTTCCAATCGTAGAACAGCAGAAAAAACGGATGTCAATCAACGTCCTAAAGAGCGAAGCTCCAACGATGATGGCACATCTGAACTGCTTCCACTGCTAACACGATGGTACAAGAGCTTCTGAAATACTGTGTGTTGAGTTGTTTCGGCACTTGACCTTCTAATCCAAAAGTAAGTTGATGGAAATCGGTACTTGGCCTTCTTCAGAAAACAACCCGTTTCAACCGGCACTTGACCTTCACAAAAACGACAGCACTGGAACCTTGACAGCAGCAACTTGCTTGACTTGCGTAAAAGATAACAGCAGTCCGAGTTATCCGGCAACATGTAACAACGCCGGGTACTGTCAAATTCTTGTTTCCGTCAAAAAGTTGAAATTTTGACTTTTACCGGGCAACGCCGAGTACTTTGAAAATTTTGAAGATGTTGACTGTATTGAAGAATGTTAATTTCTTGAAGGATGCTGATGAATTCTTGTTGAAAATGAAGTGGGTAAGGGACCCCGTGTTTGCTGGTACCAGAATCAAACCAGCTTATGGCCACCAAATGATGCGTGATGCCATATGATGATGGATGGTATCCGCATGTCTGGTTTTGTGTAGTGTGCAGATGTGTTCAGTCAAAACAATGTTCATACAAAAATAACAGGGCAATCCACATAGGACGTCAGTAAACTCACGACGTATAAAGTCAATGATTCTTGAAACAGCCGTTGACGTTTTTCTTCATTATTTATTGTGGACGCCACAGTGACAAAATGGTTACGCGAATATGTAGGCACATCAAACAGTCATTATCACAGCAACATTCAATACAGCAATAGACGGTAGACAGCATTACAATGATGAGTCAGATGCATGTTATATTTCATAGTGCTGTAAATGTAGTCAGGTGAAAAACTCCATCCTTTTCTATAACAGCCAGGAGATAACCAGATGTATGAGATCAGTTCACTCTCCTTAGTCTGACTTCAGCAAGACAGACACGTCTGCCGAAGTATAAATAATGTCCTCAAAAATATCCTCTAGATAATAAAGGTTTTCCAAACCTAGTTCATTTAACAAAGTAGCAAGTAATGGTCCTGGGACATGCATCAACCGATGCAGTACAATACAGCGACATGTGAGCTGGGAAAACATCTCGTGACGACGACTTTCGAAGACAGGCTATGAATCGAAATCGCTCACGACCCAAAATCGATAGAGTTAATGAAAAGTCAATTTACCTTGCCTTCAGGAAATACACAGAAATATCACGCCTCCCGACATGTGGGAAACACTAGAGGTATTATCTCGAATAAACGAAATATCCATTAAGAGGACTACACATCCCTGACAGAACAAAAAATAGCGGAGATCCCCTCTTCAACGAGGCATCTCTTTCGCCATTCAAATCGCTCACTCCACTAGTGGTGGGCGGAAACCGATCGACCAAAAAACAAGACCAGTCATGCGCAGTCCAGCGCAAAAAGACCACAGCTCAAAACTTAACTGCATTCAATACCAACGCGGGAAGACAAATGCTTACCGAGAAAAGTGACTATAAATTTCAAGCAGTTGTTGCCCTTGCGTTATAAAATAGATATTGTAATAAAACGATGTTGCGAGAATTTATCACGCAACAGGAGGATATGAATGAATATAATAAAACTGTAAAAATCCAAATCCTAATTTTTAGCAGTAGGCCTAAGTGCTTCACCGTGACTATTCATATTATTATCCTGCCATTTAAAGTGCTTGTCATAGGGCCATTAACACAACCTTACAATGTAGAAAGCATAGAACACAATAATTAACTGTATGAACAACAGAGAATCCAAATATTGGAATGAAGATGCAAGTTATCCATAAATAGAGAATCCAAATATTGGAATACTTATAAGGATGCAAGTTATCCATAACAATTAAACAAACACTGAGAATAAAAAAGATCCGGGGAACTGTACAGTGTAGTCAAATAGTATTTAACAAGAAAAAAAAAAATAAATATATAATGGTTAGCAAAATTATAATGAGAATGCAAAGGTCTGATAAAGATCTAGCAAATATATTTTAACAATATCAAATTTATGCATATTGCCTTTCTTCATTCCTTTAAGCACCGTGGGATCACCATAGCAAAATTAAATTAATTATCTTATCTTGTAAAACTTGGCAGTTAGAATGGTATGTGATAAGCAGAAAATACTTACTTACTTACTTACTTAGTCGTTCCCCTTCTACCGTGAGGTGTAGAGGTTTGGAAGAGAGAGCGCCAGACCATCCTATCGGCTGTCTTCCTCCTGGCCTGGTTCCATTCTAGTCCTCGGTCCTTCAAAGATTGTCTAATGTTGTCCTCCCAGCGGACTCTGGGTCGTCCTGGGGGTCTGGATCCCTGGCTCTTTGTTTCCCATGCTTGTCGTCGTAGCCGATCTTCTCCCATTCTGCAGACATGGCCAAACCATCTTAGTTGGGACTTTTCTACTTGGGTCTGCAGGGGGTGGGATTTAAGGCCTTGACGTATCGTCTGGTTGCGTACCATGTCTCTTCTTGTTACTTCAACCACCTTCCTCAGATACCTCATTTCTGAGGTTTGGATCTGGCTTTTGTGGGTTGTAGTCATTGCCCATGACTTGCATCCATATGTCAAAACATAGGTGGAGCGGTATACAGCCATCTTCGTTTTCTTACCAACCTCTCTCTTGCTGAGGAATCCTCGATTTATGGCCTGAAAAAGTCTCCCATCTGCTGCCTTTCGAGTGGCCAACTCTTCTTTGATGCCTCCCTTTCGGTCTATATTAGCTCCGAGATATTTAAAGTGGTCGACCTGCTCCAGGACCTGTTCTCCCAGCTTAATCTGATGTCTTCTTTCTTCTCGTGATATCACCATGGATTTTGTTTTAGAGCTGCTTATGACCATCCCTCTCTTCTCCAGCTCTTCCTTCCAGACTTGCAGGTTGGATTGGAGATGTGCCTCTGATTTGATAAGCAGAAAATACAAGCTACAGAAACCACAACTGCAAGAGATCATACACACTTTAGTGCAAGTTTCCTAGATAATGGCTGCAGTGATGGTTTCATGCTTCATATGGAGCAGAAAAGGAAATTATGATGATGTTTTCAATTTTGTTCTAATGTTTTTGTTTTAATAAATCCATGTGACTCTCTTGGCAACGAGATTGTTGTTTATGCAATTTTATGTGCAAGACAAAGCTGTTATATAAAACATGTACTGTGAGCGTACTTTAGTTTCATTCTCTGCCTATTCTCAATTTTTTTAAAATTGTGACTAAAAAGACACAATTAATGGTGGGTGTCTGTTACTCAAAATATGCTGTAATTGTATGTTATGATTTCCAGCCAGGAGGTTTAGGTGTGTGTGGTGGTGTCATCTGTACTGTCGACGACAACTGTACGAGTGACCAGAAGTGTTGTCCCTCATCCTGTGGTGGAAATTTGTGTACCAATGTTGGTGGTAAGTAGATCTCTCTCTTGATTGTGCCTAAAATGGAAAAAAAAAACATTACTACTGATTGATTGAAATTTAGAAAGTGACCAAGTTTTGATTTACAAACTTGTTTCTTTTTTAAAGTAACATAAATGTCATTAATATCATAATTCAGTGTTGGCTGTGCTTGTTTTTATTACTGTACTCTATACCTGACATTGTGGTATCATATTTAATTTTGGCAACTTCTGCATGAGTGATTAGAAGTGTCCTTGGGCCTGTGATGGCAACCTGTGTACCAATGCTGGTGGTGTTTAGCGGTCTCTTACAAATAATGTGCTTTTATGGTGTGTGACTGTCATTGTGGTACTCAGAAGGGACCCTGATGCCATCACCAGAACTGCTATGCTATGGACCCCAGAAGGTTGGCAAAAGAGAGGCAGACCAAAGACAACCTAGTGGAGAACAGTGGAGGCTGAGATGCAAAGCATGAACCAGAGTTGGGGCATGGCACGAAGGATGGCTGCAGACCGAGCAAATTGGGGACAGTTTTTTGCTGCCCTACAAGGCGCCATGAAGTGTGATGGCCACTAACTGCTTTATCAGTCAGGAGCTAAGGATCCAAGAAGAAGAAGAAATGTCATCGTAGTACTTCAGATTTGGCTGTTTCTGCTCTAGCTGCTACATTCAGTATCTGACTTTGAAGTTCTGATTGAGTGAAAGAAACCGTTTTTGGCTACATTCTTCTCAATTTGTTAGCAGTTACCTAGTTCTTTATCTTCATTTTTGCAAGTATAAAATTGAATGATCTAAATCTGTGGTTCTCAATGTGGGCCATATGACCTTCAGGGGCCCATACAATATTTCTAGAGGACAACATTAATATGGTAAAGTACCTTTTTTTCCAATTAAGAGTGACCTTGACACTTGCCAAAGAACAGGAAAGAAAGATTATGTTGCATAGAGAGATGTTTTAGAATCAGCTAATAAAGCATGAAAAGAAGCAAAGAGATGAGAGTCATATTTAGAATAGCGCCAATAAAGAGTTGTTGAAAAACTAAGAATATGTTCTTTGGAACGCTTTGTGAGGATTACTCCAGATCAACCAGTACCACAATCAGATGTACTGAAAAGTTATCAAGTATGGGAGATGAGCTTAAAAAATATTTATCAAAAGAATGACATACATCTTAATGAAACACAAGATATCATCCCAGGTTACAGTAATATGATCTAGATTGGGTATCAGTAATCAATCTACTTATGATATTTCCTGATATAAGAAGTAAACTTTACATTCTCTGTTCCCTTCTCTTTTTCATTCTCCTTCAGCAACTCTATCTTCTGGAAGATGATTAATGCCGTCATTGTTGTTTCATTTAGAAGAAAGACAATTAAATTAAAAAACTGGAACAAAGGTTGAGATAGAGAGAGCAACATTTGAAAACTTCTATTTCTCTTACTCATTAAATCATTTATTTGAAACATTTAGATGTGTGCTGTGATGTTTATTTATTTATGTTGTTGCCATCTTCACTAAACATGAACTTTAAACTTATTTTATTTTTTGTGTACCTTTTGTGTATTTATGCTTATTAAAAAGTGTTGAAGTTAGTGATTACAAAAGGGCAATCATTTATTGAGGAATATGAAGAAAAAGAAATAAATAAAGAAACTTTCATTTGAATGAGTAATTTAACATCAAGATCACCAAAGGTAAGGAATGGCATTGTATGACAATTTTTACTTGTGGCGTATTCTCTCTTCGGCAGGCGTGCTAGGTGTTAGCCAACTTTAGGGAAGTACCTAGTTTTTATATTTATTTTTATTTAGATTCTTATGTGTCCTATTAAGCTCTCACTTTGTTTTCTTTCCCTAATGAAGGCCTTGTGGCTGCAACATTGGCTATTTTATTTATCTTTTGTCCTCGAAAGTCGAATCACCTTTTTTCCATTTTTTGTTCATACCCATCCATTGTACTCCACATCTTACCGCAGTTCCTCTCATCTTCCATTGTATGACTATATATTTTCTATTTAACAGTTTCCCGTGACCCTTGCCTGCGTTTTACCTGTGCAAATGGTGGTGTATGTAGGTCTCCTGTTGACATCCCTTATTGTGAATGTCCATCTGGTTATGGTGGTGACCACTGTGAGATGAAGGTTAAAGCTGGCCGTTGCCCTGTTAAAGAACAAGTAAGCCATTTGTATCAGAGAACCAGTTGTTGATTATGCTACTATTGCTTTTAATGGCAGAGATTATACTGCTGATGATTGTATTCTTATCATTAGATGTGTTGGTGACAGTATGTTCCAGTTACTGCGTTTCCTGTAATTTACACGTAAAACTCACAGATTTGTTAAAAACAAGATGATTTGATCTCTGGTAGTCAAAGATGTTTGTTTTGGAAGAATCATCTAGAAATATGCTTGAAAAATTAGAAATGAAAATAAGAATAATAAAATATTGTATTTTGTTGATTTTAATAAGATGTACATTTTTTTCAAATTTTAAATTAATTTAAATTGTGATGTGCCTGATGATTGATGGAATCTTCTAATTGCTATCAAAAGAACATTGCAGGAGGTAGTCATTGGATCACACTATGCAGCTTGTTTAAAGAAGATAGGGGCATGTCATGCAAAGTTTGTTTACTGGTATGTTCTTAAAAAAAAGGGTACACAATTACACAGCAGCACACATTTTCTTTTTGCACCAAAGCAGTTAATTTCAACGAGGGGCACCCTTCCTTCCACACATCCTCTATTCTGAAGTACAATTAACATACACATTTGCATAAACATGGAGAGACACATTCAATGTAAAAAAAATATATAATACAGATGTATATTAGACAAAATAGTAAAAAAGGAGAGACAGGCAGACACAGAGAGATAGAAAGGAAGCGAGAGAGATAAAGTTGGCTCTTCTGTTACAGTCCTCTGATATGGGTTTCTGTGCCATAATGTGCAGCAATGATTATGACTGCCAAGATGCACAGAAATGTTGCTCAACCCCGTGTGGTGGAACTACATGTACCACAGGTCAGCATTACTTTGCTATGTGTAGAAGTTTTTCGTAGACATAATGTATATTCTAGAAAGCTACATTTTAAAGAACTGTAATATTAGTACAAGTGATGCAGTATTAAAATTTGTTGCTGTAAGTTTTGTTGTAATCCATTGCAGAAGTATGTGATAAAAGGATAATGATTGTAACGTTGACGAGGTAGTAATATAGCAGAGATTGTGGTGGTAGCAGTTGCTGTTATAGGAGTTGTAGCTTTTAGTCTTTTTGTTTTTTAATGAAGACAACTTTTTTTTTAAAGGCGTCTATAAAGAAAACTTTTTTTAAAGATATCTATAAAGACAACTTTTAAAAAAGTTTTCCTCCTTCTCAAACAGGGACTGAGCAGTTTTTAACAATTTGATAAAATGTACGTGCACATGGTGTATGATATTACTGTACAGAGTTGCTTCACAAAGTTTCTATTTGTATAAATGCACTTTACCATATAAAAGTCCTTTTCTGACTCGTAAAGTTATCTGATTGTACCAACTATTATTTTATTTTTTTCTGCTGCACTTTAATGCAATAATAAACTTAAAAAAAACTGTGTTTTATTAGTTTTAAGAGCAATTGAAATGCTTCTGTGGCTATTTATGATTACATATGGAGGCTCCTTTGCTGGTTCTGTGATGGGCTATTGCATCAGCTGGTTCTTGTTTTGAATTTCCTTAAAATATCCCACACATCTGGATCATTATTTCACTTCAGTGCTGCTGTTTTGTACTGTCTTGCTATTCATTGACATATCCTGAATTCATTCGTTAAGTGTTTGGGGGGTTTAGTGATATTATAGAGTATTTTCAAGTCTCCATGTGCTAGTTGCCTACTCAGCTTTTTCTTTGAGATTTTAAACTTGTTTGTTGATGTGTTTTCTTTTTATCTTTGTGACATTCTTTTTCACATTCTGATTCAGCTCACAATACAGTTAAGTACTGTGTTTTCTTCTTTTTTCACAACTATTTCCTTTATGTTTGACTTATTTTTGAAAATGTTTAAGAGGTTCTAGATTGTCTCTGTAAGTCATTCTTTGTGCCGGTTTTTGTTGTTGGTAGAAAGATGGTCCTTCCAGTGACCAGATCATGGAGGCTGAGGAAGATTTCACTATATTTATTTCTTGTACCGGTACCATTCTTCCCCATAATCAATTCATTATTGCTTTTGTCTGTTTCTACATTTGCATTGGAATGTCATTTGAAGATAAAATGGCTGAAACACTTGTCTGATTGGGACTCTTCTAATGATCAGATTGCCTCCTGTTATAGCACTCTGGTTAGAGTTTCATGTCATCATGAATATCTTAATAACTCACCTTAGTGCTTTATCTGCTGCTCCTGGGATTAACCATTAAAGTTTTATTTGTGGTGATTTTCTGTCTTTCCTTTTTAATCTTGCAGCAAATGATAGGAATCCTTATATGTTTGTTTTAAAAAGCAACTAAAACATCTTTAAGCTAAGAAGGTCATAATGAAAAAAAACCAACAAATTGCTAAAGTAACTAAGCAAGAGCCACATTGTGCTTTATGAAAGCTTGTTTAATGGGGTCAATTACAGTGATAGTCCCATGCTTATGTACAAGTGATAAGGGACTAAACATCAAATCATCAGACAGTGCTTTCAGTTTCATTAGACTTGTTTACATGTGCTTTTAAGAAATGTTTCTTTCCCTTATGTAAGTGGTAGTTAAACTGTACTAGTGTAGCTCTACTTTGTTGTGGGAGGCTTTGATTTTGTGGCTGAACAACCAATAGTAGTCTCTAACATTTTAATTTATAAGTTCATAAGTGATTCATGTATCCAAACATCTCCCACTTCAACAGAAATCATATTTGACCCTTGCGATGGGTTTTGTCTCAATGGAGGTAACTGCTCTGCACCAGCAGATGCCCCACTCTGTGAATGTGCTGCTGGTTTCTCTGGAGAAAAGTGTGAGACATCTGATGATTCAAGTCACATTGGTTCATGCCCCGATATTGAAGTGAGTTTTCATTGTTTTTGAATAATCTAGAATTTACTCGTTGTTGTTTGTTATGAAATAACACTGTGTGAGTTTTCATTGTATTCAAATAATGGTGAATTTACCTATTGTCATTTTGTTTGAAGACAAAAAGGTGCTAAATTGCAGATGATGCATAAAAAGAGAATAATAACATTAAACTATATAAACGATGTTATGCCATATACCAATTACAGCTGTGTACAATTTTATAAAATTGAGGCCATAATTTAGCTCTCTTTTATGTTGTTGTAAATTTAGAGCAGATTCATCATTTTGTAAATAAAATTGAAATGGGAAACTAAGGAGGATATGAATGAATATAATAAAACTGTAAAAATCCAATTCCTAATTTTTAGCAGTAAGTGCTTCACCGTGACCGTTCATATTATTATCCTGCCATTTAAAGTGCTTGTCATAGGGCCATTAACACAACCTTACAATGTAGAAAGCATAGAACACAATAATTAACTGTATGAACAACAGAGAATCCAAATATTGGAATGAAGATGCAAGTAATCCATAACTAGAGAATCCAAATATTGGAATACTTATAAGGATGCAAGTTATCCATAACAATTAAACAAACAATGAGAATAAAAAAGATCCGGGGAACTGTACAGTGTAGTCAAATAGTATTTAACAAGAAAAAAAAAATATATAATGGTTAGCAAAATTATAATGAGAATGCAAAGGTCGGTTAAAGATCTAGCAAATATATTTTAACAATATCAAATTTATGCATATTGCCTTTCTTCATTCCTTTAGTACCGTGGGATCACCATAGCAAAATTAAATTAATGATCTTATCTTGTAAAACTTGGCAGTTAGAATGGTATGTGATAAGCAGAAAATACAAGCTACAGAAACCACAACTGCAAGAGAACATACACACTTTAGTGCAAGTTTCCTAGATAATGGCTGCAGTGATGGTTTCATGCTTCATATGGAGCAGAAAAGGAAATTATGATGATGTTTTCAATTTTGTTCTAATGTTTTTGTTTTAATAAATCCATGTGACTCTCTTGGCAACGAGATTGTTGTTTATGCAGTTTTATGTGCAAGACAAAGCTGTTATATAAAACATGTACTGTGAGCGTACTTTAGTTTCATTCTCTGCCTATTCTCAATTTTTTTAAAATTGTGACTAAAAAGACAAATCAACACTTTTTACACAGACATGGTACAAACAATACTTGCAATTGCCTCGGTACACTTTTATTTTTAAATGTAATTAATGGTGGGTGTCTGTTACTCAAAATGTGCTGTAATTGTATGTTATGATTTCCAGCCAGGAGGTTTAGGTCTGTGTGGTGGTGTCATCTGTACTGTCGATGACAACTGTACGAGTGACCAGAAGTGTTGTCCCTCATCCTGTGGTGGAAATTTGTGTACCAATGTTGGTGGTAAGTAGATCTCTCTCTTGATTGTGCCCAAAATGGAAAAAAAAAACATTACTACTGATTGGTTGAAATTTAGAAAGTGACCAAGTTTTGATTTACAAACTTGTTTCTTTTTTAAAGTAACATAAATGTCATTAATATCATAATTCAGTGTTGGCTGTGCTTGTTTTTATTACTGTGCTCTATACCTGACGTGGTATCATATTTACTTTTGGCAACTTCTGCATGAGTGATTAGAAGTGTCCTTGTGCCTGTGATGGCAACCTGTGTACCAATGCTGGTGGTGTTTAGCGGTCTCTTACAAATAATGTGCTTTTATGGTGTGTGACTGTCATTGTGGTACTCAGAAGGGACCCCGATGCCATCACCAGAACTGCTATGCTATGGACCCCAGAAGGTTGGCAAAAGAGAGGCAGACCAAAGACAACCTAGTGGAGAACAGTGGAGGCTGAGATGCAAAGCATGAACCAGAGTTGGGGCATGGCACGAAGGATGGCCGCAGACCGAGCAAATTGGGGACAGTTTGTTGCTGCCCTACAAGGCGCCATGAAGTGTGATGGCCACTAACTGCTTTATCAGTCAGGAGCTAAGGATCCAAGAAGAAGAAGAAATGTCATCGTAGTACTTCAGATTTGGCTGTTTCTGCTCTAGCTGCTACATTCAGTATCTGACTTTGAAGTTCTGATTGAGTGAAAGAAACCGTTTTTGGCTACATTCTTCTCAATTTGTTAGCAGTTACCTGGTTCTTTATCTTCATTTTTGCAAGTATAAAATTGAATGATCTAAATCTGTGGTTCTCAATGTGGGCCATATGACCTTCAGGGGCCCATACCATATTTCTAGAGGACAACATTAATATGGTAAAGTACCTTATTTTCCAATTAAGAGTGACCTTGACACTTGCCAAAGAACAGGAAAGAAAGATTATGTTGCATAGTGAGATGTTTTAGAATCAGCTAATAAAGCATGAAAAGAAGCAAAGAGATGAGAGTCATATTTAGAATAGCGCCAATAAAGAGTTGTTGAAAAACTAAGAATACGTTCTTTGGAACGCTTTGTGAGGATTACTCCAGATCAACCAGTACCACAATCAGATGTACTGAAAAGTTATCAAGTATGGGAGATGAGCTTAAAAAATATTTATCAAAAGAATGACATACATCTTAATGAAACACAAGATATCATCCCAGGTTACAGTAATATGATCTAGATTGGGCATCAGTAATCAATCTACTTATGATATTTCCTGATATAAGAAGTAAACTTTACATTCTCTGTTCCCTTCTCTTTTTCATTCTCCTTCAGCAACTCTATCTTCTGGAAGATGATTAATGCCGTCATTGTTGTTTCATTTAGAAGAAAGACAATTAAATTAAAAAACTGGAACAAAGGTTGAGATAGAGAGAGCAATATTTGAAAACTTCTATTTCTCTTACTCATTAAATCATTTATTTGAAACATTTAGATGTGTGCTGTGATGTTTATTTATTTATGTTGTTGCCATCTTCACTAAACATGAACTTTAAACTTATTTTATTTTTTGTGTACCTTTTGTGTTCATAACCCTCCACTCCCACAGGAGCATAGGCCTTCAACAAACACATGCCAAGTTCTCCTGTCACGTGCCATCATCTCAAGTTCTTTCCATGTTCTCCTCATCATTTTCACCTCTGTTTCCAACTCTCTTCTCCATGTACTTCTTGGTCTTCCTCTGCCTCTCTTGCCCTGGGGGTTCCAGAACAAGGACTGCCTTGTAATGCTATCAACAGGTTTTCTCAGTGTGTGTCCTATCCATCGCCATCGTCTTCTTCTCATTTCTTGTTCCACTGGCACTTGTCTAGTTCTTGTCATCAGTTCCACGTTGGTAACCTTGTCATACCATTTTAATCCCTCTATTCTACGCAAGCACCCATTTATGAAAGTCTGTAGCTTTTTGGTTGTTGTCTTTGTTGTTCTCCATGTCTCTGAGCCATACAATAGGACTGACTTCACATTTGAGTTGAAGATTCTTATTTTCGTGTTGGATCCTATTTCTCTTGATCTCCATATATTTCCCAATGCAATGAAAGCTCCTCTTGCTTTTTGTATTCTTATTTTGATATCGCTGTCTGTCCCTCCAACTTTGTCTATATTACTGCCAAGATATGTGTATGATTCTACATCTTGTATTGGTGTTTCTTCAAGTTCAACCCTGTTATCATTACCTGCATTTATTCTCATTATTTTTGTCTTTTCCCTGTGTATTTTCAGACCCAATTGCTGTGACCTCTCATCGAGTGTTTTCAATTTGTCCTGCATCTGATTACGGTTATGGGACAGAAGAGCCAAGTCATCAGCAAAATCCAGATCATCCAACTGCTTAGTCAGAGTCCACTGGATTCCATTTCTGTTGTGTGTTGTCGATGATCTCATAACCCAATCTATTGCCAGCAAGAAAAGAAATGGAGACAAGAGGCATCCCTGTCGCACTCCTGTTCTTATCCCAAACGGTTCTGTAAGCTGTCCTTCGTGAAGAACTCTGCATGTCATGTCTTCATATGTTTTCTTTATTAAATTAATGATCTTCAGGGGAACTCCATAATGCCTCATCAATTTCCAAAGTGATTCTCTGTCTACACTGTCAAATGCCTTTTCGTAGTCCACAAATCCGATGTATAGTGGTGAATTCCATTCCAGACTTTGTTCAACTATTATTCTCAAAGTGGCTATCTGGTCTGTACATGATCTGTTTTGTCGAAAACCTGCTTGTTCATCTCTCAGTTTCTTGTCTATGGACTCTTTTAATCTCTCAAGGATAATCCTGTTTAATACTTTTCCTGGCACTGATAGTAACATTATTCCTCTATAATTTGTGCACTCTTGTAAATTTCCCTTCTTAGGCAACTTAACCAGATATCCTTCCTTCCATTCTGCTGGTATCTCTTCCTTTTCCCAGACTTTACCAAGTAATTTATATAACATCTCTGTAGCCGTGTCGATATCTGCTTTGATGGCCTCTGCTGGAATGCCATCAGGTCCAGACGCTTTTCCATCTCTTAGAAGCTTTATGGCTTTCTTTATTTCTTCCTTCGTTGGTCTTTCACCGTTAATTTGTAGCTCTTCTTCTGCTGGCTGGATGTCCGGCGGGTTTTGTGGAGCTGGTCTATTGAGAAGGTCCCCAAAATATTCTGTCCACCTCTTCATTTGCTCTTGTATATTGCTGAGCAGTTTCCCATTCTTGTCTTTTATGAGGCAACTTGTTTGCTTGTATTTCCCTGTTAGCTTCTTTGTGCTGCTATACAGTTCTCTCATATTTCCTTTGGCTGCAGCATCTTCTGCCTCTCTTGCCGACTCCTCAATATACTTCCTCTTGTCTCTTTTGATACTTCTTTTTACTTCTTTGTTTGCTTCTGTGTACACTTCTTGAGCCTTGGCTTTGGAACTTCTGGTTTTGCTTGTGTTTAACTCTGCTTTCTTGTTTTTTCTGTCTTTTATCTTATTGATGGTTTCTGTTGTTATCCATGCTTTTTGTTGTCTTTCCCTTTTCCCCAGTATTTCTTCACATGTCTCCTTCCATACAGTTTTGACCTGCTGCCAATAGTCTTCTGTATTCTCTACATCTTCCAGCTGTTGGAGCACTTGGAATTTGTTGGATACTGTGACCGCAAATTTGTCTCTTGTTTCTTGATTTCTTAGCTGTCCTACATTAAACTGTTGTCTATAATTTTGCATTGTTGCATATCTCTTGAGTTTCATTTTTACTTTGGCTATCAGAAGATGGTGATCTGATGCCACATCTGCTCCTCTATATACCTTTACATCCTGCAATGATGATCTAAACTTCTTGTTTATGCATATATGATCAATCTGATTTTCTGTTCTATGGTCTGGTGATATCCATGTTGCCTTGTGTATTCTCTTATGTGGAAACATGCTTCCTCCTATAGCCAGTTGATTTGAAGCACAGAAGTTTGCGAATAGTTCTCCATTTTCATTCATTACTCCTAGCCCATGTTTTCCCATGACTTCTTCAAATCCGGTGTTGACTGTACCTATCTTTGCATTCATGTCACCCATCAAAATTGTGATGTCTCTTCTTTTTACTTTATCCATAATTTCCTGTAGTTTAGTATAAAATGCTTCTTTCACAGACTCTTCTTTGTCATTAGTTGGTGCATAACATTGGATGACATTTACATGAATTTTCTTTTTAGCTGTTTTGAAAGTAGCTGTTATTATTCTGGGTCCAACAGCTTCCCATTCAATGAGTGCTTTCTGTGCTTCTTTAGATAACATAAGAGCTACCCCTTCACTGTGGTGTGAACTTTCGTCTTCATGTCCTGAGGACAGCACCAATTCACCTGTGATGAGTTTCTTCCTGTCTACCCCCTTCCACTTTGTTTCACACATTCCCAGAACCTCGATTTTGTATTCCCTCATTTCTGCTGCTACTTGCGCCACTTTCCCTTGTTCGTTTAATGTCCGAACATTCCAGGTGCCAAATCTGGAAGTTCTCCTAGAAGAAAGAAGGTTAGTCAGCAACACAGACTCCTTTCGGCTTTCTCTGTGTTGCATCATACGCCTCCCCGCGAGAGGACCTTCCCCTGTCTTGGATGGCTGTGTTTTATTTTCTTTATTTGACTTGTCCATATTTGTTGAAGTTTTTTGTGGTTTAAATTTTTTACAGGATGGGGTAACCGGCCCCATGCCCAACCCTCCTTAGTCGCTTTCTACGACATGCTTGGCAGGGGACAGTGTTACTATTCTTTGCTCCCCTTTCGGGCCCCGGTAACACACGGGTGACCTTTTGTGTATTTATGCTTATTAAAAAGTGTTGAAGTTAGTGATTACAAAAGGGCAATCATTTATTGAGGAATATGAAGAAAAAGAAATAAATAAAGAAACTTTCATTTGAATGAGTAATTTAACATCAAGATCACCAAAGGTAAGGAATGGCATTGTATGACAATTTTTACTTGTGGCGTATTCTCTCTTCGGCAGGCGTGCTAGGTGTTAGCCAACTTTAGGGAAGTACCTAGTTTTTATATTTATTTTTATTTAGATTCTTATGTGTCCTATTAAGCTCTCACTTTGTTTTCTTTCCCTAATGAAGGCCTTGTGGCTGCAACATTGGCTATTTTATTTATCTTTTGTCCTCGAAAGTCGAATCACCTTTTTTCCATTTTTTTGTTCATACCCATCCATTGTACTCCACATCTTACCGCAGTTCCTCTCATCTTCCATTGTATGACTATATATTTTCTATTTAACAGTTTCCCGTGACCCTTGCCTGCGTTTTACCTGTGCAAATGGTGGTGTATGTAGGTCTCCTGTTGACATCCCTTATTGTGAATGTCCATCTGGTTATGGTGGTGACCACTGTGAGATGAAGGTTAAAGCTGGCCGTTGCCCTGTTAAAGAACAAGTAAGCCATTTGTATCAGAGAACCAGTTGTTGATTATGCTACTATTGCTTTTAATGGCAGAGATTATACTGCTGATGATTGTATTCTTATCATTAGATGTGTTGGTGACAGTATGTTCCAGTTACTGCGTTTCCTGTAATTTACACGTAAAACTCACAGATTTGTTAAAAACAAGATGATTTGATCTCTGGTAGTCAAAGATGTTTGTTTTGGAAGAATCATCTAGAAATATGCTTGAAAAATTAGAAATGAAAATAAGAATAATAAAATATTGTATTTTGTTGATTTTAATAAGATGTACATTTTTTTCAAATTTTAAATTAATTTAAATTGTGATGTGCCTGATGATTGATGGAATCTTCTAATTGCTATCAAAAGAACATTGCAGGAGGTAGTCATTGGATCACACTATGCAGCTTGTTTAAAGAAGATAGGGGCATGTCATGCAAAGTTTGTTTACTGGTATGTTCTTAAAAAAAAGGGTACACAATTACACAGCAGCACACATTTTCTTTTTGCACCAAAGCAGTTAATTTCAACGAGGGCACCCTTCCTTCCACACATCCTCTATTCTGAAGTACAATTAACATACACATTTGCATAAACATGGAGAGACACATTCAATGTAAAAAAAATATATAATACAGATGTATATTAGACAAAATAGTAAAAAAGGAGAGACAGGCAGACACAGAGAGATAGAAAGGAAGCGAGAGAGATAAAGTTGGCTCTTCTGTTACAGTCCTCTGATATGGGTTTCTGTGCCATAATGTGCAGCAATGATTATGACTGCCAAGATGCACAGAAATGTTGCTCAACCCCGTGTGGTGGAACTACATGTACCACAGGTCAGCATTACTTTGCTATGTGTAGAAGTTTTTCGTAGACATAATGTATATTCTAGAAAGCTACATTTTAAAGAACTGTAATATTAGTACAAGTGATGCAGTATTAAAATTTGTTGCTGTAAGTTTTGTTGTAATCCATTGCAGAAGTATGTGATAAAAGGATAATGATTGTAACGTTGACGAGGTAGTAATATAGCAGAGATTGTGGTGGTAGCAGTTGCTGTTATAGGAGTTGTAGCTTTTAGTCTTTTTGTTTTTTAATGAAGACAACTTTTTTTTTAAAGGCGTCTATAAAGAAAACTTTTTTTAAAGATATCTATAAAGACAACTTTTAAAAAAGTTTTCCTCCTTCTCAAACAGGGACTGAGCAGTTTTTAACAATTTGATAAAATGTACGTGCACATGGTGTATGATATTACTGTACAGAGTTGCTTCACAAAGTTTCTATTTGTATAAATGCACTTTACCATATAAAAGTCCTTTTCTGACTCGTAAAGTTATCTGATTGTACCAACTATTATTTTATTTTTTTCTGCTGCACTTTAATGCAATAATAAACTTAAAAAAAACTGTGTTTTATTAGTTTTAAGAGCAATTGAAATGCTTCTGTGGCTATTTATGATTACATATGGAGGCTCCTTTGCTGGTTCTGTGATGGGCTATTGCATCAGCTGGTTCTTGTTTTGAATTTCCTTAAAATATCCCACACATCTGGATCATTATTTCACTTCAGTGCTGCTGTTTTGTACTGTCTTGCTATTCATTGACATATCCTGAATTCATTCGTTAAGTGTTTGGGGGGTTTAGTGATATTATAGAGTATTTTCAAGTCTCCATGTGCTAGTTGCCTACTCAGCTTTTTCTTTGAGATTTTAAACTTGTTTGTTGATGTGTTTTCTTTTTATCTTTGTGACATTCTTTTTCACATTCTGATTCAGCTCACAATACAGTTAAGTACTGTGTTTTCTTCTTTTTTCACAACTATTTCCTTTATGTTTGACTTATTTTTGAAAATGTTTAAGAGGTTCTAGATTGTCTCTGTAAGTCATTCTTTGTGCCGGTTTTTGTTGTTGGTAGAAAGATGGTCCTTCCAGTGACCAGATCATGGAGGCTGAGGAAGATTTCACTATATTTATTTCTTGTACCGGTACCATTCTTCCCCATAATCAATTCATTATTGCTTTTGTCTGTTTCTACATTTGCATTGGAATGTCATTTGAAGATAAAATGGCTGAAACACTTGTCTGATTGGGACTCTTCTAATGATCAGATTGCCTCCTGTTATAGCACTCTGGTTAGAGTTTCATGTCATCATGAATATCTTAATAACTCACCTTAGTGCTTTATCTGCTGCTCCTGGGATTAACCATTAAAGTTTTATTTGTGGTGATTTTCTGTCTTTCCTTTTTAATCTTGCAGCAAATGATAGGAATCCTTATATGTTTGTTTTAAAAAGCAACTAAAACATCTTTAAGCTAAGAAGGTCATAATGAAAAAAAACCAACAAATTGCTAAAGTAACTAAGCAAGAGCCACATTGTGCTTTATGAAAGCTTGTTTAATGGGGTCAATTACAGTGATAGTCCCATGCTTATGTACAAGTGATAAGGGACTAAACATCAAATCATCAGACAGTGCTTTCAGTTTCATTAGACTTGTTTACATGTGCTTTTAAGAAATGTTTCTTTCCCTTATGTAAGTGGTAGTTAAACTGTACTAGTGTAGCTCTACTTTGTTGTGGGAGGCTTTGATTTTGTGGCTGAACAACCAATAGTAGTCTCTAACATTTTAATTTATAAGTTCATAAGTGATTCATGTATCCAAACATCTCCCACTTCAACAGAAATCATATTTGACCCTTGCGATGGGTTTTGTCTCAATGGAGGTAACTGCTCTGCACCAGCAGATGCCCCACTCTGTGAATGTGCTGCTGGTTTCTCTGGAGAAAAGTGTGAGACATCTGATGATTCAAGTCACATTGGTTCATGCCCCGATATTGAAGTGAGTTTTCATTGTTTTTGAATAATCTAGAATTTACTCGTTGTTGTTTGTTATGAAATAACACTGTGTGAGTTTTCATTGTATTCAAATAATGGTGAATTTACCTATTGTCATTTTGTTTGAAGACAAAAAGGTGCTAAATTGCAGATGATGCATAAAAAGAGAATAATAACATTAAACTATATAAATGATGTTATGCCATATACCAATTACAGCTGTGTACAATTTTATAAAATTGAGGCCATAATTTAGCTCTCTTTTATGTTGTTGTAAATTTAGAGCAGATTCATCATTTTGTAATAAAAGTGAAACGGGACACTAAGGAGGATATGAATGAATATAATAAAACTGTAAAAATCCAATTCCTAATTTTTAGCAGTAGGCCTAAGTGCTTCACCGTGACTATTCATATTATTATCCTGCCATTTAAAGTGCTTGTCATAGGGCCATTAACACAACCTTACAATGTAGAAAGCATAGAACACAATAATTAACTGTATGAACAACAGAGAATCCAAATATTGGAATGAAGATGCAAGTAATCCATAACTAGAGAATCCATATATTGGAATACTTATAAGGATGCAAGTTATCCATAACAATTGAACAAACAATGAGAATAAAAAAGATCCGGGGAACTGTACAGTGTAGTCAAATAGTATATAACAAGAAAAATAAAAAAAAATATAATGGTTAGCAAAATTATAATGAGAATGCAAAGGTCTGATAAAGATCTAGCAAATATATTTTAACAATATCAAATTTATGCATATTGCCTTTCTTCATTCCTTTAAGCACCGTGTGATCACCATAGCAAAATTAAATTAATTACCTTATCTTGTAAAACTTGGCAGTTAGAATGGAATGTGATAAGCAGAAAATACAAGCTACAGAAACCACAACTGCAAGAGAACATACACACTTTAGTGCAAGTTTCCTAGATAATGGCTGCAGTGATGGTTTCATGCTTCATATGGAGCAGAAAAGGAAATTATGATGATGTCAATTTTGTTCTAAATGTTTTTGTTTTAATAAATCCATGTGACTCTCTTGGCAACGAGATTGTTGTTTATGCAGTTTTATGTGCAAGACAAAGCTGTTATATAAAACATGTACTGTGAGCGTACTTTAGTTTCATTCTCTGCCTATTCTCAATTTTTTTAAAATTGTGACTAAAAAGACAAATCAACACTTTTTACACAGACATGTACAAACAATACTTGCAATTGCCTTGGTGCACTTTTATTTTTAAATGTAATTAATGGTGGGTGTCTGTTACTCAAAATGTGCTGTAATTGTATGTTATGATTTCCAGCCAGGAGGTTTAGGTGTGTGTGGTGGTGTCATCTGTACTGTCGACGACAACTGTACGAGTGACCAGAAGTGTTGTCCCTCATCCTGTGGTGAAAACTTGTGTACCAGTGTTGGTGGTAAGTAGATCTCTCTGTTGATTGTGCCTAAAATGAAAAAAAAATACTACTAATTGATTGAAATTTAGAAAGTGACCAAGTTTTGATTTACAAACTTGTTTTTTTTTAAAGTAACATGAATGTCATTGTAAAAGTCTGTTTGACAGGAGATGTAAAGGTTGTTCAGTGTAAATGCCCAGATGTAACGTACTGTTTTGATGTGTTATGAATGTTAGTACGTGGAGCGTGTCGTGTTGTCCTGGACAGTACCAAATAGTAGCGAGGAATTAGGTCACTAGCGTGAGGTGCCGCCAGGGTATAGTAGACACATACATAATGTCAGTATTCCTGTAGATTCAGACGTGTAGTGCTTGTATAACAATGTGGTTGATTGTGTAGGTGAGAAATATAACAGTGCTGATAACACAAAGGCCGTATAGGCTCTTGGACGTCTTTACATTAACTCACACAACCACAAGTAGAAGTCAGTGAAGTAGGGAATGCTGCTGACGTTTACAATATTTATTCATGACGTACGATAATACGATGATGATGGACGAAACAGTCAATAGTATAAGATCGTGGACATAATATGTGTAGTTACAAAGGTCAGCTTCAGGCATCACAGATCCCAGACATGTAACAATGTCTTGACCAATGTTTACTGTTCATGCAATAGCTCTAATCCCTGACTGAGCCCCGTCAGGTAAGCCCTAGCAAATATATTGCGTAGTACGGGCGATATCAGTTATTTAAACAAAGTCAATGCCATTGTCCTACAATTAGCAAAAGACTTCAGACTGGCCTCACATGCCAGATACTTCATTCTGGTGAAGAATATTGGCCGTAAACATGGACCAATATGATGACAACGAAATCAGGCCACAGGTCGCGGGCTTTGATAATCAGGTCACTCTCAGTTTACACAAGCTTCTGAGATTAAATATACTTTCTGCCAAACCATATTCCGCCTGCATTGCGGATCCATAAAGATGATTCCTAGGCTTATGTGTGTAACAGGTCAACTTAGACCTAGTCTTTCAAATATGAAGCCATACTGGAGTACAGTATAATAACTCCTTGTGAGCTTCGCTCACTATGTCGCCATCAGCGATAAATGTACCTGTAAGATCTAAACGAGACGAAAAGATCGAATAATGTTTCAGTTACCTTCTCAAAGAATCCTTACACTCTAAGGTAACACAACACAGCCAATACTGGCATAAAGAAACACTCAGGGACGGAAGAATGACAAACAGTCATTCCCAGAATTTCCAATCCCTATCGAAAACTTGGCAGAGAGAAATCTACGGATCGGTACATCCGTTCTAAGCCTCAGGTACACTCTCTCTGAATCAGTCTCCCGGCTTTTGCCGCCAAGACCCACGCATGCCCAAAGAGCATGGACCAGATCGAGGCAAACCCAGACCAGGCGTTTCCGCCCAAACGGGTGATAAAGATACTCCGTATATGATCCTATAAATAGACTTAAGACATGTCAACTATAAGACATTGCCTGAGACAGGACAACATAAGACAGGAGAAGATAATCACCAGTCAAACCTGTCACAGAAAGATAATAAACATTTATCTCTCTTTGATCACATTAAACCAAACATACATTAGGTTGGCGTTTTTTCCACCGTCAAAAATGACGGCAACATTACCACACCTCCCGGGGAAAAAAAATGGCACATTTTTTTTGGAAATACATCTATGAGCCAGGTGCATTAAGCTCATAACGCATGAGTAATGCGCCGATGAAAGGATCACCAAAAAATATAACATCATAATGTCAGATCCAATCGACGCACAGTAGAGCGTCTGGTGAGAAGAAAAAAATCTCACTAGATAGGAGAAACTATTTTCTCAAAGTAAATATATCCGGGGAGGTGTTACCAACCAACTCAAAAGTGCAGGTAATGTTACAACAAAAATTCATATCAATATGTGTATAAATGGTGAATGACAATTTCCATTAAGAGATTACACCAACATCGAAATCTCACGACGTATAATGCGTATATAACCATAAATTCAAATGGTCAATCATTAACAACATTTCCAAATTCTTTTTACAAACATATAATTATACATGTGTATAGAACTAATATCTGATGACGTCAGAAGAACAAGACGATGCTCTATTCCGGCGATGTCTTGTAAGCAAAATCCTCAAGGAACATCAGGACATCTATAGAAGTCATCGTAGTTATACAGCGTTCCAACATATCACACCGGTTTGCTGAGAACAATACAAATAGTACAATTCTTAGAATGTAATAATGTACCATAGTCACTTAATATATATCTAAACTATAAATGTGGCCGCATTAATTTTTTCGACCTTTATTTCATATGAAACAAAGCCTTCCTCTGTTTTACCGAAGACGGTAACAGAGAAAGCAAGAAATCAATACATAACCATGAGTTTAAACAAAGTGACAACAAGTGTTACAGAAGCATGTTATTGTAAGAATAGATCATAACTTTAGATATGTAACAGTAGATCTAGACAAAAGAGCTAAGTAGCTTCATGTGGGCATCGAGACAATATGTCTGCCATCACATTATCCGAACCACGGATAGCTCGTACCGTGAAATGAAAAGGTTGAAGAGCAATAGCATATCGAGTGGATCTCGAACTCTTCAAATCCTTATTCTGCATAGCTGTGAGAGCTTTTTGGTCGGTTTCTACTACAAAATGCGCGCCGAGAAGGAATCTTTGGAGTTTAAGAATTGCCCAGACCATAGCTAGCAATTCTCGGTCTAGAACAGAATAATTCCTTTCTGCCGCATTCAGTTTTCTCGAGACATACATTACAGGATGCAGAGTCTCAGAATACTCTTGCATCAGTGCCGCCCCGATCCCTATTGCTGAGGCGTCACTACGAAGGACAAACGTCCTATCGGCTGTAGGTAGTCTTAAAATAGGAGGAGACGAAAATAATGACTTAATCTGATCCAATGAAGATTGGCATTCTTGGGACCAACGCACCATATTAGGAGACCCTTTCTTCAATAGGGTTGAGAGTGGTGCCGTAATAGAGGAAAGATTCGGAATGAATCTTCCGTAGAACTGTATTAGGCCCAAGAGACTACGGATCTGTTTTTTAGTCTTAGGAATAGTGATGTTCAGTATCTTAGAAGTGTTGTGGTCTTCTGTCTTCAAGAGACCATGACCAACACGATGACCAAGAAAAGAAATCTCACTAAACCCAACATAGCCTTTAGAGGGTTTAGCTGTCAAATTATGCTCACGTAGAGTAGACAACAGTTCATCTAATCCCAGATAGTGATCTTCCCAAGAATCGCTAAAAAGACAGATATCGTCCAAGTATGCAATCACATCAGACCGATATGCCAGTATTCGACGCATCATGCGTACGAATGTAGCTGGGGCATTCATAAGGCCAAAAGGCATAAAGTTCCATTGGAACAAACCCCTAGGTGTGGAGAAAGCAGTGAAAGGTTTGGCTCGTTCGGTTAAAGGAACTTGCCAGTATCCTTTAGACAAGTCCAGCTTTGTAAAGAAACGAGAATTGGAAAGTCTAGTAAGTAACTCATCCAACAGAGGCATAGGTTCTGCATCGAACTTCGTTACTTGATTTAGTTTACGGTAATCGACGCAAATGCGTATGTTATTGTCTTTCTTTCGGACAATAACCATAGACGACGAGTATGCCGAATTGGATGGTTCAATTATTCCTAACTTTATCATTTCATCCAACTCTTTCTCGACTTGAGTTTGGAAGTGGATAGGAATAGGATAAGGTCTGACCCTGATAGGAGTATGGTCAGTCAATACAATGTCATGTTCAATGACTGTAGTGTGTCCAGGAATGTCCGTGAGAACATCCTGAAATGCTTGTAACATGGAAGAGATTTGTGACTGTTCCTTAGTTGATAAATTAGGTGAAATTGCAACATCCTTCCATGATTCCGTAGAATGAAGTGGAATCATCGGAAGAGGAAGATTAACATCAGAGAAAGTAGATTCCTCATCCTGTATGACAGACAGCGATGAGTAATGGCCACAAGCGACTGTAGCGTCGTCCGTCGCTTGAAAGATAGGTTGTAAGTACTCTGGACGTTCATAAAATTCCGTAAGCATATTTATGTGAAAAGTTTTATGCTTTCCGTCAATATCGACGACATAGTCGACATCAGAAATTTTAGATACAATCTCAAAAGGACCTTTCCAACCAATAAGAAGTCTATTTTCCCTGGAAGGAAGTAATACAAATGCTTTGTCTCCAGGACAAAGTTGACGTAGGCATCTATTTTTATTTGCAAACTGTCTTGCCTTTGCTTTAGCAAATTCAGATGCGGAAGTTGCTAATTTGCAAGCTTCAATGATTTTCTGCCTGAGAGCAATGACATACTCATAAGAAGATTGTGTGTCATCACTAATATCATCGGCAGCTATCAGATCGTGAAGCAAGGACATTGGGCCGCGCGGACGCGCGCCAAAGACGAGCTCGAAAGGAGAAAACCCGGTATGTTCATTAGGAACCTCTCTATAAGCAAAGAGAGCAGCGGGTAAGACTCTGTCCCAATCCTGAGGATGATCCTCAGTTATTTTCCCAAGTAAATTTTTGAGAGTTCTATTGAGACGTTCGACTAGTCCATTAGACATAGGATGATAAATACTACTCAGTGATCTCTTGATATTAAGAGTAGACATCACTTGCGACATTGTCTCAGATATCAGTTGGGTGCCATGGTCTGACAAGATTTCCCTAGGGAATCCCAACCGCGAAAATATCAGCCAAAGAGCGTCTGCAATATCGGCAGTCGAAATGCTCTTCAGAGGTATGGCCTCTGGCCATCGAGTACACATGTCAACACATGTAAGAATAAATTGATGTCCTCTGGCTGATTTTATTTTGAAAGGACCAATGATATCTATCGCCATTTTCTGAAATGGACGGATAGGAATGTCCGCAGCCTGGATAGGTGCTGCATGGCGAGGACCTTTCGATTTTACTTCTTGACATACTCTACACGAGCGACAATAAAGACGTATGTCTCTGTTGACGAATGGCCAAAAGAAAGCCGCAAGAACTCTCGACTTCGTACGTGAAAATCCCATATGACCAGCGCATTGGGAGTCGTGAGCATGTTGCAGTATTCTAACTCTCATGTCTTTCGGAACAAGAATTTGTGAATGTATAGACATGTCAGAGTGTTGTACCATACGCACTAGTACGCCATTCTTCATAGTGATCCAAGATTTGTGATCTGTGTTCTTATTTGGGTCACCTTTTTTTGCCAGAACGAAGAATTTTTTTAACGAAATGTCTTCCTGTTGACTTTTGATAAAAGAGTCACGTGAAATGACATCATGATCATCTTGATCACGTACCTCAACACCTTCGGTCGATGTAGTCTGAGGCATATTCTGAGCCTGAGCTCTCGTGACAACTGCATTAGCAGCTTCTAAGTTATGTTCTTCCCAAGCAATAATCTGCTGCGGGGTACACTCTTTAATGCCGTGTATACGCCCGACGATAAGATCCGCAATAGGATTCGGAAGCAGACACGCTTGGACCTCTCCCGTAAAGAAGGGAGTAGCTATACGGATGATAGCGGTAGAGTATTTTTCCACTGTGCCACCAAATGTTACACATTTGATCACTCTTCCAGTGGCACATGAAGGATCTACAAGAGATTGTCTAACCCCAATAGTGGTACATCCAGAATCAAAGAGGACTGAGACTGGATCATTATTCATTAGACCCCTATGTAGAATAAGAGATCCTCTCCCGTCATGAGCCGCTGCGGCAGGAAGAGCGGGCAGAGGATGACCGCAACTCAAGGTGGATATAGTAGTAGGTTCAAATAAAGTGGTGCACTGAGGGCATTGAGATGCTCTCCCAAAATCAAAGGCAGAACAAGAACTAGCACTAGCGCTAGGTTTACTATTGTTTTGTTCATTACTAACTCCTTGTGACTCTTGTTCAGCACAGTTAGTATGATGACATGATCTGTTATTATTATGCTGCCATCTACCTCGATTACTATTTCCTTTGGAATTATGGTAATTACCCCTATTGCTATTATTATTTTGGTTTGAACCGCAGTTTTCACAATTGTGATTGTGATTTACACCTTGATGAAAATATCTATCAGACTGATACTGCTGTCTTCCTAAAGAATTATGGCGAGGATAGTTTTTATTGTGGCTACCCCTTCGGAAGTTACCAAATTTGTTGGAACCATAATTATGAGGGCTATCAGATTGCCTCCAATTCCTAGAAGACGAGCCTCTTTGGCATGAATCACTTTGATCCTGTCCAAAGTTACGCTTACTTTTCTTATCGAAGTTGCGCTGAGTACCTTTAACTTTACCTCCGAAATTAGAATTGTATGGAGTCGCAGAAGCCACGGGTAAACCTTCTTTAATCTTACTATTGCTAATTGTTTGTTGTGGATGAGCAGTGACATATTGGCAACAATATTGTTCCATTTCTTTTATGTCCTTAGGTTTACGTTCGTGTATAAAGGCAAGAAAAGACTCATTAACAGATGACATTACTTTGTCTCTAAGCAACAAGTCCATAAGTGCTTCATAAGTATGTTCAGTCTTAGACAACTCTATCCATCTAGTGAAAGTAAGGCGTATCTTTCCTATAAAGTCCGAGAACTCTACACCAGATTCTGGTAACATAGTCTTAAAACGAAGACGGTAATCATCTTCTTTAAGCTGATATCTTTTCAATAAGGCTGCTCTGACAACTTCATAGTTAGTCCTATCATGTTCTTCTATTGCCATTATAATATTTAATGGTTCACCTGTAAGTGAATTCAACAGTTGTCTAACATATTGTGCCTTATCTACTTTATATGTTACACAATTAAGTTCTAGTCTATCTAGATAGAACGTTATGTCATCTTTTGTAGGATTAAAATGAGGAAGTTTGAACTTATAATCATGACTTTTTGTGCTCGAAGAAGTCGCTTGAGAACTCCCTATATTAGTCACTTTCAACTTCTCTACTTCCAAAGCCAAGAGTCTTTCTTCATGTTCTCTTTGATGCTTTTTCTCTTCAAGTTCTCTTTGATGCTTTTTCTCTTCAAATTCTCTGTCTTGCTGAATCTTCCTTTCTTCAGCTTCTCTTTGATGCTTTTTCTCTTCAAGTTCTCTGTCTAGCTGAATCTTCCTTTCTTCAGCTTCTCTTTGATGCTTTTTCTCTTCAAATTCTCTGTCTAGCTGAATCTTCCTTTCTTCAGCTTCTCTGTCTAGCTGCGCTTGAATCTTTTTCTCTTCAGCCTTTTGTGCTTTGGCATATTGAGCAAGCGCAAAATTCTCTAATTTCTCATTAGTCTTGCCAAGGGCCAACCCTTGCTGGATGAAGAAATCTAATGTAGACATTCTGTCTACAAATGTGCTGTCAATATATCTGAAATAGCAACACAAGTTATCCCAATCTCAGTGGGAGATGAGTCTTTTACAAAGACTAAGTACAATTACCTTATTTATTAAATCACCAGTAATCAGCTCAGTATATAATTTGCATCATATAATAACAATACCTGATCAAGTACACATGAAGACTGTATATATCAACAATATCACGATAACTAAACAAAGACAAGTATCTAAACAAACGAAAACATTCGCAGAGATCAAAAGAAAATACAGCTTAACTAAATCAAATGTTGTGAAAAATCACAATGATAACTGCGCAAAATTCACAATAATACAATGACAACACAGTGTATAAACAAAAGGGTGTAAAGAAATTAACAATAGAAAAGAGAAGGCAGACAAATACAAACAAAACGAATCAAAACTAAAGTACGGAGAAAAAATAACGAAAACAACACTAACACATCTCGTCACAGCTAAGAAAAAAAAAAAAATAAATAGCAACAAAAGTTGCTTGCAATTTCCACTTTGAGAAATATGCACAATCCCTAAAGAACGCTTACAGTAACCCTCGGTTGAGTGGGATATTTACTGTAAGACCCTCCAACCTGAACCCGCAGAAAAAAAAATACACACTAACTCAACAAGTAAACAAAGAACAAGTAAACAATAGAATGCATATAATGAATGTAACGAGGAAGGCTTATTTGCACATAAAATAAAGGCTAAGTTTAACACGTAAACCAGGCCACTTATCTTTAAGCGTAACCCTCTACAACCGCAAAGATGCAGTTCATTGCAGTACACTTGTAAACACAAGTAGACGTTCCACCGTTGAAGGTCACCGTAACTTTACAACAGGTGTAGTAGTCTCCCAAAGTGAAGCTATCAAACCAAACTCGACTTCAGTTGAGAATGTTTGTAGGCTGTCGTAGTAAACAACAGGTTGAACTGTTCTATGTTTACTATTCGAGCTTGCACGTAAACTTGTGATGTGAACTTTGACACATATGTCCTTCGACGACTGTCCCAGTGTTAAATAACTTCGTTAGCAACTGTGGTCTATGTAGCACTATTGTAGCAGCTGTGGTCCATGTAGCAATTCTGCAGCAGCTGTGGTCCATGTAGCGATTCTGTATCATCCATAAATGTATACGTCGATCAGCAGACGTTGACCTATTTCCTACTGTCCTGTGTAGCTGACAACTAAACGTCAATCTTGTCTTCCGGATGCATAAATCCAGATGTGGGCAGGAAAATCCGTGACGTTGACAAAAAACCCACGAATCTGGTCCACCAGATGTAAAAGTCTGTTTGACAGGAGATGTAAAGGTTGTTCAGTGTAAATGCCCAGATGTAACGTACTGTTTTGATGTGTTATGAATGTTAGTATGTGGAGCGTGTCGTGTTGTCCTGGACAGTACCAAGTAGTAGCGAGGAATTAGGTCACTAGCGTGAGGTGCTGCCAGGGTATAGTAGACACATACATAATGTCAGTATTCCCGTAGATTCAGACGTGTAGTACTTGTATAACAATGTGGTTGATTGTGTAGGTGAGTAAATAACAGTGCTGATAACATGAAGGCCGTATAGGCTCTTAGACGTCTTTACATTAACTCACACAACCACAAGTAGAAGTCAGTGAAGTAGGGAATGCTGCTGACGTTTACAATATTTATTCATGACGTACGATAATACGATGATGATGGACGAAACAGTCAATAGTATAAGATCGTGGACATAATATGTGTAGTTACAAAGGTCAGCTTCAGGCATCACAGATCCCAGACATGTAACAATGTCTTGACCAATGTTTACTGTTCATGCAATAGCTCTAATCCCTGACTGAGCCCCGTCAGGTAAGCCCTAGCAAATATATTGCGTAGTACGGGCGATATCAGTTATTTAAACAAAGTCAATGCCATTGTCCTACAATTAGCAAAAGACTTCAGACTGGCCTCACATGCCAGATACTTCATTCTGGTGAAGAATATTGGCCGTAAACACGGACCAATATGATGACAACGAAATCAGGCCGCAGGTCGCGGGCCTCGATAATCAGGTCACTCTCAGTTTACACAAGCTTCTGAGATTAAATATACTTTCTGCCAAACCATATTCCGCCTGCATTGCGGATCCATAAAGATGATTCCTAGGCTTATGTGTGTAACAGGTCAACTTAGACCTAGTCTTTCAAATATGAAGCCATACTGGAGTACAGTATAATAACTCCTTGTGAGCTTCGCTCACTATGTCGCCATCAGCGATAAATGTACCTGTAAGATCTAAACAAGACGAAAAGATCGAATAATGTTTCAGTTACCTTCTCAAAGAATCCTTACACTCTAAGGTAACACAACACAGCCAATACTGGCATAAAGAAACACTCAGGGACGGAAGAATGACAAGACTGTCATTCCCAGAATTTCCAATCCCTATCGAAAACTTGGCAGAGAGAAATCTACGGATTGGTACATCCGTTCTAAGCCTCAGGTACACTCTCTCTGAATCAGTCTCCCGGCTTTTGCCGCCAAGACCCGCGCATGCCCAAAGAGCATGGACCAGATCGAGGCAAACCCAGACCAGGCATTTCCACCCAAACAGGTGATAAAGATACTCCGTATATGATCCTATAAATAGACTTAAGACATGTCAACTATAAGACATTGCCTGAGACAGGACAACATAAGACAGGAGAAGATAATCACCAGTCAAACCTGTCACAGAAAGATAATAAACATTTATCTCTCTTTGATCACATTAAACCAAACATACATTAGGTTGGCGTTTTTTCCACCATCAAAAATGACGGCAACAGTCATTATTATCATAATTCAGCGTTGGCTGTGCTTGTTTTTATTACTGTACTCCATACCTGACATTGTGGTATCATCTGTACTTTTGGCAACTTCTGCATGAGTGATCAGAAGTGTCCTTGGGCCTGTGTACTGTGATGCTACACTGTAATTCTGACTTTCATCCAGCCCGATTATGTTGTCTATTTTGTATTTCAGGCCTGATTCTGTGGTTTTAGTTTGAGTGTCACTATTTCTCTTCTCTTTGTAATTATATGGGTTTGCCTTGTGTCTTCTCATGTGAATATATCGTGTTCGGTACTTTTGGGAAGGTAATTTAAATGTGTTCGTTTTAGGTCGGTAGGTTTATTTTTCACTCGGCCAGTTTTACTTTCTTCTGATTTTTCGCGATTCCCGTAGATTTCATTGTTTACGAAAATTGATATTTTCGGGCACTCCTGTATGACACGTCATCAACACGAGGAAATCACGTAATGTGACGCAATTTTCCGGCACGCGGGATTTGCAAAGGTTGCTAGTATTGATTTTTCCTAGCGCTCCCATTGGTCCGCGATTTGTGTAGGACGGGAAGCCGCGTGGGTGGTTTCTCTTGTATATAATGAGACAGAAAACGGGGATTCGGTCTCTATGTAGAAATAAGTGTTAGCCGCAAGACTTCGTATTATCGTCTCCATTGTGGGAACAAAAAAACGATAATAGCGAGTCTCGGCGAAACAGTGGGGAGCATAATTTTGTCAAATAAAATTATCCACGGCAAAAGACATATCTCAGGGTCAATGTACTCGAGTATCGTCAGGAGCAAAAGAAAATTACCCTATGGTCTCTGGCAGTGAAGTCCCTACGCTTCAGCTGGACCGAGGTTTATTTATCATGCAGCCGAGAGCATCGCTATTATAGTCTCTAGCAATGGCAGGTGGCCGGGAGACTAGTTTCATTTTGTACAGCCTGAAATCAAGGCTGTGTTTTTTCCTCTAACTCCGGAGCGGGTTAAAAGAGGGAAGCTATTCAGCAGCAGAGAAGTTTTGTCTACAGTTAATCAAGTCCCTCATGCTTGATATCCGAACATCGTCATCACCAAAATCAGGAACAGGTGACAGGGTTACCATACCTAGGTCCTGATAGAAATCAAGAGAAGAGCATAACGGAGACGCCGCATCATCAGCCCTCGAGTGTTAGAGAGACACTGAGATCAAGAGAGAAAGATAGAGAAGGAGGGAGAAAATAGACAGGACCAGTAGGGTCTGTTCAGTATCCATTTGATGGATAGACACTGAGTCTGCGTTCGAAAAACCAAGTCTATTATTTTAGCATTTCTTGTGGTGTAGTTATCGGCGCCTATCGCCTAACTAGTAAAAAGCTGTGTAGCCGTTCGTTGAGGAAGAGTCACCAGGACTAAGACAGTAGAAATTTATTAGTGTTAGAGAGTGGAGGCTAAAAGTTGACAGCCCCACCAAATTAGATTTGGTTTAAATCACTAACCATTTTTATTGTTCCTCAGCAGGGTGACAGAAAGAGTGAATGTGATTTGGGTTGTTTTTTTTTTGTCTCTCGTGTCTCTCAATTTAATTGTTACTTTGGTTTTTCCAGGCCGTGCAACAGTGCACGCTATCGACTGACTTGATGACGTAATATGCCATTTTATGTTTTTGTTGTATGTAAATAAATATATACATATATTATTTACTGGATCAGCTTCTATTCTTTACTATACTTACTCTATGTTGTCTGTATAGTAGTGTCTGTGGTCGTATTTATACACCTTATCTCCTTGTATTTAAAGGAAGTCAGAGGAGGGCGAGACTATAGCCAGTCTAAAGTCACAAAGCGGCAAGGGGAGATTCAAATCCTGGTTCTATCCCTTGAGCCAATAGTCGCGTCCGTCCACAGGCATGTCATTTTTCAGCTAAATTCTATCTTCTCAGACTTTCTCATACTAGGGTCTTGTTTTCATTCAGGCAAACTCTATAAACTTAAAACCACTTCTTGACAAGTGGGCGGCAATCGTCCGGTGGATCATTCTGTTGAGATCAATTCTGTGATCTACATTCATAGATTGTCTCTAGGAAGTTCTGAAAAATAGAGTTTCTTTAAATATCCCCTAGACTTGAGCTATTAGAACTGATCCAGTTATAGGTTTTTCCACAGGGTGCAGTCTAGTAGATTTTTGTGGTATTTTTGATGTATATGACATAGAGGTAATTGATGGCATACCGACATATTTTTCTTTAACAGGAAGGTAATTTCGGGTTTTTGGTAGCTTGTTAACAAAAAATTTTTCAGGTTATTGTTCAGACTTGACGCTAGTCTGAGTTCGGGTTTTTGGGACATCGGTTATAGGAGGAACACTTCCTATTACATAACAGGTAGTTCCTTCCTTTTGTTCTCCTTTCTGTCATTTTCTGTCAGTTGTGAACTTACAGCAGTTTACAGGTAAGATGGCGGATATGGCGAAGTTACGAGCTGCCTGGCGCGACGCTGCCCAGGACATGGGAATGGATAAAGAGGAGACGAAAGCCTACATGATCAGAGAAAATGATAGGCATAATCATTGGAGAAATTTCAAAGAATGGCAAAGGCATACGGGTTGGATGAGAGTCTTTGGTGCCTGAAATTATCGCAATCTTTGAAAGGTCATGCTTATGAAGTTTACAACAAGATGCTCATAGATGACCAGAACAACTTTGAGGCACTGCGAAACGCTTTATTACAAAGATTTCAGTGGACTCCCCGTGAATGCCAAACCATGTTCAGGGAGAGCAGGCCGGAGAAGGGAGAGAGTTTTGCTCAGTTTGCCGAGCGGGTGAGAAATTACATTACCCGGTGGAGGGAACTGTCAGGACTGGCGAAAACTTTTGAAGGGTTGGAGGAGTTAGTTTTGTGTGAGCAAATTAAGGTAAACATGTCCCCCGACTTGAGGCGGTATCTGGCAGAGCAGGGTGCCCAGCAACTTGATCAGATTATCGTGTTCGCCAAAAGGTACCAGACAGCACAGGCCGAAGTACTGGGACAGAAACGGAAAAACCCAGACCTGCCAGCCCCAGACAAAGGAGCTTCATCATCGCAGCCGGCTACTTCACCAGCTCATCAGCAACCAGGGCCTTCTCGCAAGGAGCCTCATTCTGGTTATAACTTGCGCCCCCAGCAGCATAACAGAGCACCGACAACAACCTCTCAGGAACCCGCTAGGAACAGGGGAGATAATGAGAGGTATTGTCAGAATTGTAGAACCACTTCCCACTGGACATCTCAGTGTAGGAACAAACCCCCAGCTCACCATGCAGCTTGTTTAAGACCGGTGAGATGGACTAAAGGGAATAGATGGGAACCAGTCCAGGCAGAGAAGTTGTTCTCTAACAGTGGACCAGCCGTAGTGAATGGGAAGGCCACTACGTGTTTGTTTGACAGCGGGCTTACTTACCCCAGTATCGTCGCTCGTCATTTGGTGAAACCAGGGCAGTGGACCGGAGAAATAGTTGAGATTGGTGGCGTTTTGAGAAGAGGTATCTCACAACAGTTGCCCGTAGCCAATATTGAGGTGAAATGCAAGTTTGTGTCTGGCACCATCAAGGCAGCTGTAATGGCACAGCCAGCACATGATTTCATCCTGGGAAGCCCATACTTAGTTTTGGGAAACCCAACCACACCGATCCTTGCTAATGCAAGGGGGCCTACTACAGGCCAGAGAAGTGAAAGGGGACAGCCCCTGATTCACGGAGCCCCACGAGAGCTCAACCAACACCCATGTCTTGCGAGGAAGAGGATGGAAGCCTCTAAAGACAGTGGAATGTTATTTACAGAGGCGGATTCGCCTGTCAGCCCTGTTCAGCTTAAGGGTCAAACAGTGGTGACGCCTCTTACTTCAGAAGTATCTTCTTTGTCGTCGGGAATTAGGCCCCCGATGGTATTACATCTCTCCAGGGAGGGAAATACTGACAAGAAGGAACATGTGCACGGTTCTTCAGTCAACCGCAAACAGTTACGCCCGGTTACGGCGATGTCTGGCCAAGCCAGTCAGACTGTTTCAAAACACTGGGAGGTCGCACCATCTGGTAATCAGTATTTACCACGCGCCGCCAGGAAAATTCGTGGGCGAAGGAAACACATGAAAGGGAGGAGGAAGGGCGACCAGTCATGTTGCAGTCGACAGAAGGAAATCCCATGGCGTGACCCTCACGATCCAGGGCTTGCCAAGATTCTCAAGGATATGGAGATGGGCCTGTATGATAATGCTAATTACGATAGTGATTTGATCAGGATGTAGATCTAGATACGGACCAGTATGAATTCCAGAGATTTCAGTGATTGAGCACGGATTCCCGCACTTGAAAGGGTGGACTTATGTGATGCTACACTGTAATTCTGACTTTCATCCGGCCCGATTATGTCGTCTATTTTGTATTTCAGGCCTGATTCTGTGGTTTTAGTTTGAGTGTCACCATTTCTCTTCTCTTTGTAATTATATGGGTTTGCCTTGTGTCTTCTCATGTGAATATATCGTGTTCGGTACTTTTGGGAAGGTAATTTAAATGTGTTCGTTTTAGGTCGGTAGGTTTATTTTTCACTCGGCCAGTTTTACTTTCTTCTGATTTTTCGCGATTCCCGTAGATTTCATTATTTATGAAAATTGATATTTTCGGGCACTCCTGTATGACACGTCATCAACACGAGGAAATCACGTAATGTGACGCAATTTTCCGGCACGCGGGATTTGCAAAGGTTGCTAGTATTGATTTTTCCTAGCGCTCCCATTGGTCCGCGATTTGTGTAGGACGGGAAGCCGCGTGGGCGGTTTCTCTTGTATATAATGAGACAGAAAATGGGGATTCGGTCTCTATGTAGAAATAAGTGTTAGCCGCAAGACTTCGTATTATCGTCTCCATTGTGGGAACAAAAAAACGATAATAGCGAGTCTCGGCGAAACAGTGGGGAGCATAATTTTGTCAAATAAAATTATCCACGACAAAAGACATATCTCAGGGTCAGTGTACTCGAGTATCGTCAGGAGCAAAAGAAAATTACCCTATGGTCTCTGGCAGTGAAGTCCCTATGCTTCAGCTGGACCGAGGTTTATTTATCATACAGCCGAGAGCATCGCTATTATAGTCTCTAGCAATGGCAGGTGGCCGGGAGACTAGTTTCATTTTGTACAGCCTGAAATCAAGGCTGTGTTTTTTCCTCTAACTCCGGAGCGGGTTAAAAGAGGGAAGCTATTCAGCAGCAGAGAAGTTTTGTCTACAGTTAATCAAGTCCCTCATGCTTGATATCCGAACATCGTCATCACCAAAATCAGGAACAGGTGACAGGGTTACCATACCTAGGTCCTGATAGAAATCAAGAGAAGAGCGTAACGGAGACGCCGCATCATCAGCCCTCGAGTGTTAGAGAGACACTGAGATCAAGAGAGAAAGATAGAGAAGGAGGGAGAAAATAGACAGGACCAGTAGGGTCTGTTCAGTATCCATTTGATGGATAGACACTGAGTCTGCGTTCGAAAAACCAAGTCTATTATTTTAGCATTTCTTGTGGTGTAGTTATCGGCGCCTATCGCCTAACTAGTAAAAAGCTGTGTAGCCGTTCGTTGAGGAAGAGTCACCAGGACTAAGACAGTAGAAATTTATTAGTGTTAGAGAGTGGAGGCTAAAAGTTGACAGCCCCACCAAATTAGATTTGGTTTAAATCACTAACCATTTTTATTGTTCCTCAGCAGGGTGAAGAAAGAGTGAATGTGATTTGGGTTGTTTTTTTTTTGTCTCTCGTGTCTCTCAATTTAATTGTTACTTTGGTTTTTCCAGGCCGTGCAACAGTGCACGCTATCGACTGACTTGATGACGTAATATGCCATTTTATGTTTTTGTTGTATGTAAATAAATATATACATATATTATTTACTGGATCAGCTTCTATTCTTTACTATACTTACTCTATGTTGTCTGTATAGTAGTGTCTGTAGTCGTATTTATACACCTTATCTCCTTGTATTTAAAGGAAGTCAGAGGAGGGCGAGACTATAGCCAGTCTAAAGTCACGAAGCGGCAAGGGGAGATTCAAATCCTGGTTCTATCCCTTGAGCCAATAGTCGCGTCCGTCCACAGGCATGTCATTTTTCAGCTAAATTCTATCTTCTCAGACTTTCTCATACTAGGGTCTTGTTTTCATTCAGGCAAACTCTATAAACTTAAAACCACTTCGTGACAAGTGGGCGGCAATCGTCTGGTGGATCATTCTGTTGAGATCAATTCTGTGATCTACATTCATAGATTGTCTCTAGGAAGTTCTGAAAAATAGAGTTTCTTTAAATATCCCCTAGACTTGAGCTATTAGAACTGATCCAGTTATAGGTTTTTCCACAGGGTGCAGTCTAGTAGATTTTTGTGGTATTTTTGATGTATATGACATAGAGGTAATTGATGGCATACCGACATATTTTTCTTTAACAGGAAGGTAATTTCGGGTTTTTGGTAGCTTGTTAACAAAAATTTTTTCAGGTTATTGTTCAGACTTGACGCTAGTCTGAGTTCGGGTTTTTGGGACATCGGTTATAGGAGGAACACTTCCTATTACATAACAGGTAGATCCTTCCTTTTGTTCTCCTTTCTGTCATTTTCTGTCAGTTGTGAACTTACAGCAGTTTACAGGTAAGATGGCGGATATGGCGAAGTTACGAGCTGCCTGGCGCGACGCTGCCCAGGACATGGGAATGGATAAAGAGGAGACGAAAGCCTACATGATCAGAGAAAATGATAGGCATAATCATTGGAGAAATTTCAAAGAATGGCAAAGGCATACGGGTTGGATGAGAGTCTTTGGTGCCTGAAATTATCGCAATCTTTGAAAGGTCATGCGTATGAAGTTTACAACAAGATGCTCATAGATGACCAGAACAACTTTGAGGCACTGCGAAACGCTTTATTACAAAGATTTCAGTGGACTCCCCGTGAATGCCAAACCATGTTCAGGGAGAGCAGGCCGGAGAAGGGAGAGAGTTTTGCTCAGTTTGCCGAGCGGGTGAGAAATTACCTTACCCGGTGGAGGGAACTGTCAGGACTGGCGAAAACTTTTGAAGGGTTGGAGGAGTTAGTTTTTTGTGAGCAAATTAAGGTAAACATGTCCCCCGACTTGAGGCGGTATCTGGCAGAGCAGGGTGCCCAGCAACTTGATCAGATTATCGTGTTCGCCGAAAGGTACCAGACAGCACAGGCCGAAGTACTGGGACAGAAACGGAAAAACCCAGACCTGCCAGCCCCAGACAAAGGAGCTTCATCATCGCAGCCGGCTACTTCACCAGCTCATCAGCAACCAGGGCCTTCTCGCAAGGAGCCTCATTCTGGTTATAACTTGCGCCCCCAGCAGCATAACAGAGCACCGACAACAACCTCTCAGGAACCCGCTAGAAACAGGGGAGATAATGAGAGGTATTGTCAGAATTGTAGAACCACTTCCCACTGGACATCTCGGTGTATGAACAAACCCCCAGCTCACCATGCAGCTTGTTTAAGACCGGTGAGATGGACTAAAGGGAATAGATGGGAACCAGTCCAGGCAGAGAAGTTGTTCTCTAACAGTGGACCAGCCGTAGTGAATGGGAAGGCCACTACGTGTTTGTTTGACAGCAGGCTTACTTACCCCAGTATCGTCGCTCGTCATTTGGTGAAACCAGGGCAGTGGACCGGAGAAATAGTTGAGATTGGTGGCGTTTTGAGAAGAGGTATCTCACAACGGTTGCCCGTAGCCAATATTGAGGTGAAATGCAAGTTTGTGTCTGGCACCATCAAGGCAGCTGTAATGGCACAGCCAGCACATGATTTCATCCTGGGAAGCCCATACTTAGTTTTGGGAAACCCAACCACACCGATCCTTGCTAATGCAAGGGGGCCTACTACAGGCCAGAGAAGTGAAAGGGGACAGCCCCTGATTCACGGAGCCCCACGAGAGCTCAACCAACACCTATGTCTTGCGAGGAAGAGGATGGAAGCCTCTAAAGACAGTGGAATGTTATTTACAGAGGCGGATTCGCCTGTCAGCCCTGTTCAGCTTAAGGGTCAAACAGTGGTGACGCCTCTTACTTCAGAAGTATCTTCTTTATCGTCGGGAATTAGGCCCCGACGGTATTACATCTCTCCAGGGAGGGAATACTGACAAGAAGGAACATGTGCACGGTTCTTCAGTCAACCGCAAACAGTTACGCCCGGTTACGGCGATGTCTGGCCAAGCCAGTCAGACTGTTTCAAAACACTGGGAGGTCGCACCATCTGGTAATCAGTATTTACCACGCGCCGCCAGGAAAATTCGTGGGCGAAGGAAACACATGAAAGGGAGGAGGAAGGGCGACCAGTCATGTTGCAGTCGACAGGAGGAAATCCCATGGCGTGACCCTCACGATCCAGGGCTTGCCAAGATTCTCAAGGATATGGAGATGGGCCTGTATGATAATGCTAATTACGATAGTGATTTGATCAGGATGTAGATCTAGATACGGACCAGTATGAATTCCAGAGATTTCAGTGATTGAGCACGGATTCCCGCACTTGAAAGGGTGGACTTATGTGATGCTACACTGTAATTCTGACTTTCATCCGGCCCGATTATGTCGTCTATTTTGTATTTCAGGCCTGATTCTGTGGTTTTAGTTTGAGTGTCACCATTTCTCTTCTCTTTGTAATTATATGGGTTTGCCTTGTGTCTTCTCATGTGAATATATCGTGTTCGGTACTTTTGGGAAGGTAATTTAAATGTGTTCGTTTTAGGTCGGTAGGTTTATTTTTCACTCGGCCAGTTTTACTTTCTTCTGATTTTTCGCGATTCCCGTAGATTTCATTATTTACGAAAATTGATATTTTCGGGCACTCCTGTATGACACGTCATCAACACGAGGAAATCACGTAATGTGACGCAATTTTCCGGCACGCGGGATTTGCAAAGGTTGCTAGTATTGATTTTTCCTAGCGCTCCCATTGGTCCGCGATTTGTGTAGGACGGGAAGCCGCGTGGGCGGTTTCTCTTGTATATAATGAGACAGAAAACGGGGATTCGGTCTCTATGTAGAAATAAGTGTTAGCCGCAAGACTTCGTATTATCGTCTCCATTGTGGGAACAAAAAAACGATAATAGCGAGTCTCGGCGAAACAGTGGGGAGCATAATTTTGTCAAATAAAATTATCCACGGCAAAAGACATATCTCAGGGTCAGTGTACTCGAGTATCGTCAGGAGCAAAAGAAAATTACCCTATGGTCTCTGGCAGTGAAGTCCCTATGCTTCAGCTGGACCGAGGTTTATTTATCATACAGCCGAGAGCATCGCTATTATAGTCTCTAGCAACGGCAGGTGGCCGGGAGACTAGTTTCATTTTGTACAGCCTGAAATCAAGGCTGTGTTTTTTTCCTCTAACTCCGGAGCGGGTTAAAAGAGGGAAGCTATTCAGCAGCAGAGAAGTTTTGTCTACAGTTAATCAAGTCCCTCATGCTTGATATCCGAACATCGTCATCACCAAAATCAGGAACAGGTGACAGGGTTACCATACCTAGGTCCTGATAGAAATCAAGAGAAGAGCGTAACGGAGACGCCGCATCATCAGCCCTCGAGTGTTAGAGAGACACTGAGATCAAGAGAGAAAGATAGAGAAGGAGGGAGAAAATAGACAGGACCAGTAGGGTCTGTTCAGTATCCATTTGATGGATAGACACTGAGTCTGCGTTCGAAAAACCAAGTCTATTATTTTAGCATTTCTTGTGGTGTAGTTATCGGCGCCTATCGCCTAACTAGTAAAAAGCTGTGTAGCCGTTCGTTGAGGAAGAGTCACCAGGACTAAGACAGTAGAAATTTATTAGTGTTAGAGAGTGGAGGCTAAAAGTTGACAGCCCCACCAAATTAGATTTGGTTTAAATCACTAACCATTTTTATTGTTCCTCAGCAGGGTGAAGAAAGAGTGAATGTGATTTGGGTTGTTTTTTTTTTGTCTCTCGTGTCTCTCAATTTAATTGTTACTTTGGTTTTTCCAGGCCGTGCAACAGTGCACGCTATCGACTGACTTGATGACGTAATATGCCATTTTATGTTTTTGTTGTATGTAAATAAATATATACATATATTATTTACTGGATCAGCTTCTATTCTTTACTATACTTACTCTATGTTGTCTGTATAGTAGTGTCTGTAGTCGTATTTATACACCTTATCTCCTTGTATTTAAAGGAAGTCAGAGGAGGGCGAGACTATAGCCAGTCTAAAGTCACGAAGCGGCAAGGGGAGATTCAAATCCTGGTTCTATCCCTTGAGCCAATAGTCGCGTCCGTCCACAGGCATGTCATTTTTCAGCTAAATTCTATCTTCTCAGACTTTCTCATACTAGGGTCTTGTTTTCATTCAGGCAAACTCTATAAACTTAAAACCACTTCGTGACAAGTGGGCGGCAATCGTCTGGTGGATCATTCTGTTGAGATCAATTCTGTGATCTACATTCATAGATTGTCTCTAGGAAGTTCTGAAAAATAGAGTTTCTTTAAATATCCCCTAGACTTGAGCTATTAGAACTGATCCAGTTATAGGTTTTTCCACAGGGTGCAGTCTAGTAGATTTTTGTGGTATTTTTGATGTATATGACATAGAGGTAATTGATGGCATACCGACATATTTTTCTTTAACAGGAAGGTAATTTCGGGTTTTTGGTAGCTTGTTAACAAAAATTTTTTCAGGTTATTGTTCAGACTTGACGCTAGTCTGAGTTCGGGTTTTTGGGACATCGGTTATAGGAGGAACACTTCCTATTACATAACAGGTAGATCCTTCCTTTTGTTCTCCTTTCTGTCATTTTCTGTCAGTTGTGAACTTACAGCAGTTTACAGGTAAGATGGCGGATATGGCGAAGTTACGAGCTGCCTGGCGCGACGCTGCCCAGGACATGGGAATGGATAAAGAGGAGACGAAAGCCTACATGATCAGAGAAAATGATAGGCATAATCATTGGAGAAATTTCAAAGAATGGCAAAGGCATACGGGTTGGATGAGAGTCTTTGGTGCCTGAAATTATCGCAATCTTTGAAAGGTCATGCGTATGAAGTTTACAACAAGATGCTCATAGATGACCAGAACAACTTTGAGGCACTGCGAAACGCTTTATTACAAAGATTTCAGTGGACTCCCCGTGAATGCCAAACCATGTTCAGGGAGAGCAGGCCGGAGAAGGGAGAGAGTTTTGCTCAGTTTGCCGAGCGGGTGAGAAATTACCTTACCCGGTGGAGGGAACTGTCAGGACTGGCGAAAACTTTTGAAGGGTTGGAGGAGTTAGTTTTTTGTGAGCAAATTAAGGTAAACATGTCCCCCGACTTGAGGCGGTATCTGGCAGAGCAGGGTGCCCAGCAACTTGATCAGATTATCGTGTTCGCCGAAAGGTACCAGACAGCACAGGCCGAAGTACTGGGACAGAAACGGAAAAAACCCAGACCTGCCAGCCCCAGACAAAGGAGCTTCATCATCGCAGCCGGCTACTTCACCAGCTCATCAGCAACCAGGGCCTTCTCGCAAGGAGCCTCATTCTGGTTATAACTTGCGCCCCCAGCAGCATAACAGAGCACCGACAACAACCTCTCAGGAACCCGCTAGAAACAGGGGAGATAATGAGAGGTATTGTCAGAATTGTAGAACCACTTCCCACTGGACATCTCGGTGTATGAACAAACCCCCAGCTCACCATGCAGCTTGTTTAAGACCGGTGAGATGGACTAAAGGGAATAGATGGGAACCAGTCCAGGCAGAGAAGTTGTTCTCTAACAGTGGACCAGCCGTAGTGAATGGGAAGGCCACTACGTGTTTGTTTGACAGCGGGCTTACTTACCCCAGTATCGTCGCTCGTCATTTGGTGAAACCAGGGCAGTGGACCGGAGAAATAGTTGAGATTGGTGGCGTTTTGAGAAGAGGTATCTCACAACGGTTGCCCGTAGCCAATATTGAGGTGAAATGCAAGTTTGTGTCTGGCACCATCAAGGCAGCTGTAATGGCACAGCCAGCACATGATTTCATCCTGGGAAGCCCATACTTAGTTTTGGGAAACCCAACCACACCGATCCTTGCTAATGCAAGGGGGCCTACTACAGGCCAGAGAAGTGAAAGGGGACAGCCCCTGATTCACGGAGCCCCACGAGAGCTCAACCAACACCTATGTCTTGCGAGGAAGAGGATGGAAGCCTCTAAAGACAGTGGAATGTTATTTACAGAGGCGGATTCGCCTGTCAGCCCTGTTCAGCTTAAGGGTCAAACAGTGGTGACGCCTCTTACTTCAGAAGTATCTTCTTTATCGTCGGGAATTAGGCCCCCGATGGTATTACATCTCTCCAGGGAGGGAAATACTGACAAGAAGGAACATGTGCACGGTTCTTCAGTCAACCGCAAACAGTTACGCCCGGTTACGGCGATGTCTGGCCAAGCCAGTCAGACTGTTTCAAAACACTGGGAGGTCGCACCATCTGGTAATCAGTATTTACCACGCGCCGCCAGGAAAATTCGTGGGCGAAGGAAACACATGAAAGGGAGGAGGAAGGGCGACCAGTCATGTTGCAGTCGACAGGAGGAAATCCCATGGCGTGACCCTCACGATCCAGGGCTTGCCAAGATTCTCAAGGATATGGAGATGGGCCTGTATGATAATGCTAATTACGATAGTGATTTGATCAGGATGTAGATCTAGATACGGACCAGTATGAATTCCAGAGATTTCAGTGATTGAGCACGGATTCCCGCACTTGAAAGGGTGGACTTATGTGATGCTACACTGTAATTCTGACTTTCATCCGGCCCGATTATGTCGTCTATTTTGTATTTCAGGCCTGATTCTGTGGTTTTAGTTTGAGTGTCACCATTTCTCTTCTCTTTGTAATTATATGGGTTTGCCTTGTGTCTTCTCATGTGAATATATCGTGTTCGGTACTTTTGGGAAGGTAATTTAAATGTGTTCGTTTTAGGTCGGTAGGTTTATTTTTCACTCGGCCAGTTTTACTTTCTTCTGATTTTTCGCGATTCCCGTAGATTTCATTGTTTACGAAAATTGATATTTTCGGGCACTCCTGTATGACACGTCATCAACACGAGGAAATCACGTAATGTGACGCAATTTTCCGGCACGCGGGATTTGCAAAGGTTGCTAGTATTGATTTTTCCTAGCGCTCCCATTGGTCCGCGATTTGTGTAGGACGGGAAGCCGCGTGGGCGGTATCTCTTGTATATAATGAGACAGAAAACGGGGATTCAGTCTCTATGTAGAAATAAGTGTTAGCCGCAAGACTTCGTATTATCGTCTCCATTGTGGGAACAAAAAAACGATAATAGCGAGTCTCGGCAAAACAGTGGGGAGCATAATTTTGTCAAATAAAATTATCCACGGCAAAAGACATATCTCAGGGTCAATGTACTCGAGTATCGTCAGGAGCAAAAGAAAATTACCCTATGGTCTCTGGCAGTGAAGTCCCTATGCTTCAGCTGGACCGAGGTTTATTTATCATACAGCCGAGAGCATCGCTATTATAGTCTCTAGCAACGGCAGGTGGCCGGGAGACTAGTTTCATTTTGTACAGCCTGAAATCAAGGCTGTGTTTTTTCCTCTAACTCCGGAGCGGGTTAAAAGAGGGAAGCTATTCAGCAGCAGAGAAGTTTTGTCTACAGTTAATCAAGTCCCTCATGCTTGATATCCGAACATCGTCATCACCAAAATCAGGAACAGGTGACAGGGTTACCATACCTAGGTCCTGATAGAAATCAAGAGAAGAGCGTAACGGAGACGCCGCATCATCAGCCCTCGAGTGTTAGAGAGACACTGAGATCAAGAGAGAAAGATAGAGAAGGAGGGAGAAAATAGACAGGACCAGTAGGGTCTGTTCAGTATCCATTTGATGGATAGACACTGAGTCTGCGTTCGAAAAACCAAGTCTATTATTTTAGCATTTCTTGTGGTGTAGTTATCGGCGCCTATCGCCTAACTAGTAAAAAGCTGTGTAGCCGTTCGTTGAAGAAGAGTCACCAGGACTAAGACAGTAGAAATTTATTAGTGTTAGAGAGTGGAGGCTAAAAGTTGACAGCCCCACCAAATTAGATTTGGTTTAAATCACTAACCATTTTTATTGTTCCTCAGCAGGGTGACAGAAAGAGTGAATGTGATTTGGGTTGTTTTTTTTTTGTCTCTCGTGTCTCTCAATTTAATTGTTACTTTGGTTTTTCCAGGCCGTGCAACAGTGCACGCTATCGACTGACTTGATGATGTAATATGCCATTTTATGTTTTTCTTGTATGTAAATAAATATATACATATATTATTTACTGGACCAGCTTCTATTCTTTACTATACTTACTCTATGTTGTCTGTATAGTAGTGTCTGTGGTCGTATTTATACACCTTATCTCCTTGTATTTAAAGGAAGTCAGAGGAGGGCGAGACTATAGCCAGTCTAAAGTCACGAAGCGGCAAGGGGAGATTCAAATCCTGGTTCTATCCCTTGAGCCAATAGTCGCGTCCGTCCACAGGCATGTCATTTTTCAGCTAAATTCTATCTTCTCAGACTTTCTCATACTAGGGTCTTGTTTTCATTCAGGCAAACTCTATAAACTTAAAACCACTTCGTGACATGTACCAATGCTGGTGGTGTTTAGTGGTCTCTTACAAACCCTGTCCTTTTATGGTGTGTGACCGTCATTGTGGTACTCAGAAGGGACGCCGACGCCATCACCAGAACTGCTATGCTGTGGACCCCAGAAGTATGGCAAAAAAGAGGCAGACCAAAGACAACCTAGTGGAGAACAGTGGAGGCTGAGATGCAAAGCATGAACCAGAGATGGGCACGGCACGAAGGATGGCCACAGACCGAGCAAAGTGGGGTCAGTTTGTTACTGCACTACAAGGCGCCACTAGGCGTGATGGCCACTGACTGCTTTGTCAGTCAGGAGCTAAGGATCCAAGAAGAAGAAGAAATGTCATTGTGGTACTTCAGATTTGTCTGTTTCTGCTTTTGTTGCTGCACTCAGTATCTGACTTTGAAGTTCTGATTGAGTGAAAGAAACAGTGTTGTTGGCTACATTCTTATTAATTTGTTAGCAGTTACCTAGTTCTTTATCTTCATTTTTGCTACAATAAAATTTAATGTGATCTAAATCAGTGGTTCTCAATGTCGGCCATATGACCCCCCAGGAGCCCATGCCATATTTCTAGAAGACCACATTAATATGGTAAAGTACCTTTTTTCCAGCTAAGAGCGACCTTGACACTTGCCAAAGAACAGGAAAGAAAGATTACGTTGCATAGTGAGATGTTTTAGAATCAACTAACAAAGTATGCAAAGAGATGAGAGCCATATTTAGAATAATGCTAATAAAGGATAGGTGAAAAACAGAGAATACGTTCTTTGGAACGTTTTGTGAGGATTACTCCAGATCAACCAGTACCACAATCAGATGTACTACTGGGAGCCATGCTGGTGTAATGGTTACCACACTATGCTGGCGATCGGGTGATCCAGGTTCAAGCCCGGGCGAGGACATTTTAATGAGTGTCGTCGACCGGGACTTGGACTGGATTAATTCGAGCCCTGGCGAAGACATTTGAAGAAGTGTTGTTGACCAGGGACTGGCGGCTCCTGAGCTGACCCAGCTCTAATGGGTACCCTCCAAAGACGCTGAGTATCTGCCTGAATGGGCGAGTGGACACCTGTCAGTGTACAGGGAAAAAAAGGGATACTCACGTAAAAATCAGTCTCAGGTTAGACATACTAACCAGAGATTTTCATCTCATAATAGCGGGCGTGCGGTAAAAAAAATAAAAAAATCATATGTACTGAAAAGTTACCAGGTATGGGAGATATAAAAAATATTTATCAAAAGAATGACATACGTCTTAATGAAACACAAGACATCATCCCAGGTTACAGTAATATGATCTAGATTGGGCACCAGTAATCAATCAACTAGTGACATTTCCTGATATAAGAAGTAAACTTTACATTCTCTGTTCCCTTCTCCTTTTTATTCTCCTTCAGCAACTCTATCTTCTGGAAGATGATTAATGCCGTCATTGTTGTTTCATTTAGAAGAAAGACAATTAAATTAAAAAACTGGAACAAAGGTTGAGATAGAGAGAGCAATATTTGAAAACTTCTATTTCTCTTACTCATTAAATCATTTATTTGAAACATTTAGATGTGTGCTGTGATGTTTATTTATTTATGTTGTTGCCGTCTTCACTAAACATGAACTTTAAACTTATTTTATTTTTTGTGTACCTTTTGTGTATTTATGCTTATTAAAAAGTATTGAAGTTAGTGATTACAAAAGGGCACTTATTTATTGAGCAATATGAAGAAAAAGAAAGAAACTTTCAAGTTTGAATGAGTAATTTTACATCGAGATCCCCAAAAGTAAGGAATGGCATTGTATGACCATTTTTACTTGTGGCGCGTTCTCCCTTTGGCAGGCATGCTAGGTTTGCGCCATTTTTAGGGAAGTACCCAGTTTTTAAATTTATTTTTATTTAGATTCTTATGTGTCCTAGCTCTCACTTTCTTTTCTTACCCAGTTTCTCGTGACCCTTGCCTGCGTTTTACCTGTGCAAATGGTGGTGTATGTAGGTCTCCTGTTGACATCCCTTATTGTGAATGTCCATCTGGTTATGGTGGTGACCACTGTGAGATGAAGGTTAAAGCTGGTCGTTGCCCTGTTAAAGAACAAGTAAGCCATTTGTCTCAGAGAACCAGTTGTTGATTATGCTACTATTGCTTTTAATGGCAGAGATGATACTGCTGATGATTGTATTCTTATCATTAGATGTGTTTGTGACAGTATGCTCCAGTAACTGCGTTTCCTGTAATTTACACGTAAAACTCACAGATTTGTTAAAAACCAAGATGATGTGATCTCTTGTAGTCAGAGATGTTTGTTTTGGAAAATTCATCTAGAAATATGCTTGAAACATTAGAAATGAAAATAAAAATAATAAAATATTGTATTTTGTTGATTCTAAAAAATGTACATTTTATTCAAATTTTAAATTCATTTAAATCGTGATGTGCCTGATGATTGATGGCATCTTCTAATTGCTATCAAAAGAACATTGCAGGAGGCAGTCACTGAATCACCATGCAGCATGTATAAAGAAGATAGGGGCATGTCATGCAAAGTTTGTTTACTAATATGTTCTTTAAAAAAAAAGTGTACACAATTACACAGCAGCACACATTTTCTTTTTGTACCAAAGCAGTTAATTTCAAAGAGAGGCACTCTACCTGTCACACATCCTCCATTCTGAAGTACAGTGACATTAACATACACATTTGCATAAACAATGTAAAAAAAATATAATATAGACGTACATTAGACAAAATAGTAAAAAGGAGAGATAGAAAGGAAGCAAGAGAGATAAAGTTGGCTCTTCTGTTACAGTCCTCTGATATGGGTATCTGTGCCATGATGTGTAGCAATGATTATGACTGCCAAGATGCACAAAAATGTTGCTCAACCCCGTGTGGTGGAACTACATGTACCACAGGTCAGCATTATTTTGTTCTATTTTGGAATTTTTCTTAGACCTAAAGAATGTTCTAGAAAGCAGCGTCGTAGAGAATTATTGTATTAGTACCTGTAATGTAGCAATATCAAAATTTGTTTTCTCTACAGATAAAATTTGTGTTAAGAATAATACAATATTAATATAGTTTAAGCTGCCACTTATACTGCAAACATTCTTTGGCATTTTGTGGGGTCTATGAGATAGTGTGTCCTCTTCTGTTGAGATCTTCTATTTATCTTTTTTTTTAAGGAGGGGGGGGGGGGGGGGTTCCTACTGGCTGATGAACTAGCTTGCAAGGTACAGTTTGTGGTCTGCTTACTTGTCATCTTTATATGACCAGCAGCTATGCACAATGCTACAATATACATACATGGAAGTGAACCTCTGTCTGTGAAGCTAATAACATCCTCATTGACTCTTGAAATCATCCACACACTTCCAAAGACTCCCCCTGTCGTGAAATATGTTGAGAACCCAGCATTGCACACTAAGCTTGGAGAAGTCATTTGAGCCCCAGGCATGATTCTTTGACTTGGTTGACTTCATGCAGAAGGATCTTACTATGGACCCAGTGATAGGCAGGGGGAGCTGAGATGTGGCTCTGTGCAGGACATGACAATTCCCTGGGAGAGCCCAGAACCAAAGTACATTATTTTATCTCTGCATAGTTGGAGCCCCCTTGGATGGCGGGGAATCACCATTCATTGCGCAGTGCCCCCAGCTCTGGTTCATTCTTTGCATCTCGGCCTCCACTATTCTCCGCCAGGTTGTTTTTGTTTTTGTTTTTCCTTCAGAGGTTCATAGCATAGCTGTTCTTGTGATGAAATCGGGGTCTCTGAGAAGGACATGGCTTCTCCAGCGTCAGCCAGCTATGATGGTGTGCATGTTCTCTTGGTTACTCCGAGTAAATAGTTCTTGGTTGATGATAGTATTCTGCCAAAAGATTATGAGAATTTTCCTTAGGCAGATTGTGCGGAAGGAGAACAACTTTGACATTTCCTTCTCGTTACTCTCCAGCATTCCACACCAAAGAGAAGCATAGAAAGTACACAGTTCTCATATAATCTTAATTTTGTGTTTGTGCTGTATTGGGAAGACTACCCGATGTTGCTTAGACCAGCACAGGCAATTCTCGCTCTATTCATTCTGTTGTTGATGTATTTGCTTGTTCCATCATCTGGTGTTACTATGCATCCTAGCTATGTGAATGTGTCCGTCTGTTCTAGCGTTTGGTTCATTATTGTTATAGGTTTAGGATTGCCCACATTGAGTGTTATGACTTATGTCTTCTTTAGATTGATGTTCGGAGGACCACAGCTAACTCCGCCTAGGCCGGTCCCAAGCCCGGCTGAAAAAGGAGGAGGGCGGCCTGCATGGAGGCCGTAAGGAGGCAGCCCCTCCACCATGCAAAGGCACAACAGGCCAATCACCTGTTTGCTTTAAACTATGATTACGAGTAATATAAGAGAGAAAACCAGACTGATTCTAAAGGCGACGAACTAGAACGGACTACGACTTATGGAACTTGGAACACAAGAAGTATAAATGGGAAAGAAGAGGAGCTGGTGGAAGAGATGAGGAAAGCAAAACTAGAAATCCTGGCTATTACCGAAACAAAGAAAAAGGGACAAGGAGTCATGGATCTCGATGGCAACACGCTGCTATACAGTGGTGTACCCACATCTGAAAGAGCTAAAGGGGGCGTGGGTTGCATTGTGGCCAAAAACCAGAAAGATAGTATCAAGAGATGGAACTTTGTCTCGGAGCGCATTATGGTTGTAAAACTAAAAGAAGGAGAAACCATAGTCAACCTGGTCATAGTGTATGGGCCAAATGAGGATGAGAGAGCAGAGGTCAAGGAGGAATTCTTTGAGCTGCTTCAAAGGACAGTGGATGACTGCCTAGATGAAATTATCATGCTCGGAGATTTCAATGCTAGAGTTGGAAATGACCATGCTAGATGGGGTGGAGTTATCGGAAGATGTAGAGAAGATACTCTCAATGACAATGGAAAGCGACGCCTTAGATTCTGCAGTGAGCAGAATCTGATCATTACCAACACAAAGTTCCCCCATAAGCGCATACATGCATACACTAGGTGTGAACTATCAAAGAATGAGAAGTCAGTGATCGACTATGCCATTGTTAGGAGGAACTCATTCAAATATGTCCAGGATGCTAGAGTCTGGAGGGGGCCAGAGATTGGAAGTGATCACGGGACCTCAAGACGCAGCAATAGAGACCGCAGTCAGCGACTCATAGCTTGACTGCCTGCGTCAGGACCAGCGAACCAGAGCTGGTCAAGACCGCACTCCACCTCCACGTGGTGGTCCTGGAAACAGTCTGCAGCTGTGCAGGCTGGCTGAGCGAGTGTGGATCGAAATGGGAAGGCAAACCCGGTCCTAAAAAATGCCGTGCAGAAGTCGGATGTGTCGACCGAAAGGTGCAGATATCACAGCTACGTTGTAAAGAGACACAACGCAACCACCGTCCTTTTCAGGGTGAACGAAGAAGAAGAAGAAGAGAGGAGGAAGTGATCACTACTTGCTTACAATCAAAAGAACAACTGAAAGAGTTGCTCAGCCTAGGAACTGCCCAGCATCACGCAAGAAACCAAGTAAACGAACGGAAGAAATGAGCATTAAGACCTACAAGCTGAGAGAGCCAGAAATTAAGACCAGATATCGGGCTTATTGCTACAGCGGTGAGAAACAGAAAAACAACCTGATGACTTGGAAACCCTGTGGCTTAAATTCAAAGACATTATAAAGACAGCTGCTGCAGAAGCATGTGGTGAAGTACGACTTGGGAACAAGAGAAAGAGGACACCTTGGTGGACAGAGGAAGTCAAAGAGAAAATAAGAGAGAAGAAAATGGCATGGAAACAATACTTAGGAGCTAAAAACACAGCAGGACAAATAGAGAAATATAGAGAATATGTGATACTCAGAACAGAAGCAAAAAACAAGGTGCTAGTAGCAAAACAGAAGTCCTGGGAAGAATTTGGAGAAAAGCTAGAAAAAGATGCGCAAGAAAACCAGAAATTGTTTTATAAGACCCTTAAGAAAATGAGGAAGGAAAAATAATGCCCTCTCAAATTTATAAAGGACAAGCAAGGCAAATTGCTTACTGCCCCGAAGGAAGTAATGGAAAGATGGAAAGAATATTTCTCAGAACTCCTTGATGGTGAGCAAGGTCAAGCATCAGAAATGATAACCACTTGCACAGAAGAGGAAACAAATGGTGATGAAGATGACATAAAGATGGAAGAACTGAAGGCAGCACTGGAGAAAATCAAGATGGGCAAAGCAGCAGGGCATGATGGTATAACACCAGAAATGGTTAAGTATATGGGAGCATCAGGCGACCTATTACTCTTAAGGGTTCTACAGGCAGCGTGGTGCAACAAGACCATACCAAAGGATTGCGAGATTGCCATCATAACACCAATTTTCAAAAAGGGTGACAATCGACAATGTGGAAACCATAGAGGCATATCCCTTCTCAGTGTCCCTGGTAAAATCTACTCTAGAATCCTAGAGCAGAGACTCCGACGCCTAGCTGAGCCACAATTGGATGAGGTCCAGTGCGGATTCCGAGCAAACCGAAATACTCAAGACCTAATCTTCACACTCAGACAGCTGAGTGAAAAGGCCCTTGAGTATAAGAGTGAGATCCATCTTTGTTTCATAGATCTGGAAAAGGCATTTGACAGGGTCCCCTGCAGCAAACTTTAAGACTGTTTGGCAAGGAAGAACATTCCAGCACCTCTGATTCATGCTATACAGAGCTTCTACAAGTCTTGCAGAAATTATTTGAGGACAGCAAACCATAAGTCAGAAGAGTTCAGGACCATCACTGGTGTAAGACAAGGTGATATCCTGTCACCTTATCTTTTCATACTCCTCATGGACAATGTTATCAAGTCATGTAAGGAGAGAACAAGAAAGTATTCAGTGGGGTACTGGAAGATGAGACAGGTATGTATTTCAGAGCTGGAATTTGCTGATGATGTTGCCCTGATTGCTAAATCAGAGGCACATCTCCAATCTAACCTGCAAGTCTGGAAGGAAGAGCTGGAGAAGAGAGGGATGGTCATAAGCAGCTCTAAAACAAAATCCATGGTGATATCACGCGAAGAAAGAAGACATCAGATTAAGCTGGGAGAACAGGTCCTGGAGCAGGTGGACCACTTTAAATATCTCGGAGCTATTATAGACCGAAAGGGAGGCATCAAAGAAGAGTTGGCCACTCGAAAAGCAGCAGCTGGGAGACTTTTTCAGGCCATAAATTGAGGATTCCTCAGCAAGAGAGAGGTTGGTAAGAAAATGAAGATGACTGTATACCGCTCCACCTATGTCCCAGTCTTGACATATGGATGCGAGTCATGGGCATTGACTACAACCCATAAAAGCCAGATCCAAACCTCAGAAATGAGATATCTGAGGAAGGTGGTTGAAGTAACAAGAAGAGACATGGTCCGCAACCAGACAATATGTCAAGGCCTAAAATCATACCCCCTGCAGACCCAAGTAGAACAGTCCCAAGTAAGATGGTTTGGCCATGTCTGCAGAATGGGAGAAGATCGGCTACCACGACAAGCATGGGAAACAAAGAGCCAGGGATCCAGACCCCCAGGACAACCCAGAGTCCGCTGGGAGGACAACATTAGACAATCTTTGAAGGACCGAGGACTAGAATGGAACCAGGCCAGGAGGAAGACAGCCGATAGGATAGTCTGGCGCTCTCTCTTCCAAACCTCTACACCTCACGGTAGAAGGGGAACGACTAAGTAAGTAAGGACCACAGCTGCTTACTAAAAATATCATTAATAAGCTACTTAGCTGCATTGTGTTTATGGTTAACAACCTTACTAATTAAAACTTAATTTCTCAACAAATCATAACCCCTTCAGGGTTAATAGATAGGAAGAAGCTAGATGATCAAAGAATGGGAAGTATTCTTCATGAAGCTTTTTCTTTAAACCCTCTTACTATGTGCACCCATACGTTAAGAAAGCAAAAAAAAAAAAAATTTTACTCTCAATATTAAGATACGGATTTTCAGTTCCTTGGTATTAAAATTGCTTCCTGGTGAGACTTTACTTTTGAAACTAAATGTACCAGTGTTTCTAAAATGTTTATCTGTAGGATGTAATTATGTTATTGTTGAATAGAATCGGCATCATTGCACTCTGGACAAACCCATAGGTGCTCAGTCTCCCTCAATATATGTCGAAGAGTATGAATGATTACTGTTCCTGTAGCTCGCTGGTTGGTATACACGACGGATGCATACTCTTGTACCCATAATAGCAGTCATTTTTTTTTTCTGCAGATATAATAATAGATTCTTGTGATGGATTTTGTCTCAACGGAGGTATTTGTTCTCTCTCGGATGATAATGCCCCCACCTGTAAGTGTCCTGATGGCTTCTCTGGAGAAAGTTGTGAGATTTCTGATTGGTCAGGTCACGATGGTGTATGCCCCAAAGTTGAGGTTAGTTTATAACGCCATCTTTCTTTGGATGACTTGTGTCTGTTGTATGTTAATAAGGGTCTTCCATTTTTGGATGGCTTTGTTTAATTCTTCATGTTGTTAAGTTTTAACTTTAACATTCTACAGAATGGGGTAGCAGACCACACACCCAACCCTCCTTAGTTTCCTCCTATGACAGTAGAACAAGAAGTGAAAAAAAGGATGTTATATTGGATACTATACACTTTAAGGAAACCAGCTGATTGCTGTACAAAGCAGTCATAGTTATGGTATCTGTAAAGTAAAAGAAAGAGGAAGACTGACAAAAAAATACATAAGAACAACAGAATTAGAGACAGACCTAAAAGAAGGATAAAGAAGACGTGGAGGTAACTTAAACACTTGGTACGTGACATGGAGGGTTTTGTGTTAACTAGCTGAAGGCCGCCTGTGCACTGTAGGGAACCTGAAGGGTGATGACGAAGATTATTGCCAAAGGATAATTGTGAAATTCAGTGCTTTTTTTTCTTTCTTTTATTTTTATTGTAGACTGAAAGTGACAGTTTGAGCATCGTGGGATGAAAAAGAAATAATTGTTTTAAATGTGACATCAAATGAATTTTACAGCAGGTTGCATTTTTACAACAGTGAGGTCAGAATTAAGCTCTAAATTCAGGACACAAACTTTAGTAACAGCTTTGAATAAAAGCTGAATTTAAAAATGAGGTGCAAAAAAAAAAAAAATATTTAAGAAACACAATTTTTTATCAAGTTCTTAATTTCTCAGAGGAATAGGTTCACTGTGACTACACATACCAAGTGGTCATGAAAACAAAATGGACACTTTTCTAGAATCACAGGAACAGAATTACTGGCATGCTCAAGAAATTTGACTTTCCTGAGGCAAACAACCATGGCCACATGCAGAAATGGCTTTAAGGAAATAAGAGAAGAAAAATAGCCCATCTAATAACTGAGCTTGGCAATAATATAGATGTATGATGTGCAGAAAATTAAACCTTTGCTCTTGGAATGAAGATCACCATTTTAAGTGCTGGGTTTTCATTATGATCTGAATATTGTTATTCAGGTTATTCTGTTATGTTTTTGTTTTAGCAATACAAGGTAATATTTGTTCTGGAATCTCCAGGGAAATAGAAAATAGAGACAGATGGAAAAACACATGCAGAAGAAAACTAGAGACAGTAATGAAAGGGATGAGAAAGTAATAGAAAGATTTGGAAGTGATGGCGTAGGTCAAGATGACTTGGCATGAGTTTGTTGAAGGCCCTTGCTCTGTTGGGAGCTAAAGGGTATTGATAATGGTCACGATTATTTATTTATTTTTATTAGTTGTCAGAACTATTTGCGACGCAAACATTTTCTGTGTAGTGTAACTTCCACAAGAAAATGCTTAACATGATACCTTTTTTCCAGTTTTTAATTTGTTTGCAGTTTACTGAAACAAATTTATCCTTTCTACAAAGACAGTGAGCATATATGTGCATTAATCTCAGTGTGTCTCTTTTACGTGATCGTCCTGAGTGCAATGATGTCGATTCTGTTCAACAATAAAATTATCATCAATGGATGGCTGTTATTGAGAAGGGGCATTAACTGTATGTTTATTTCCAGTCAGGAGGTTTTGGTATATGTGGTGGTGTCATCTGTACTGTCGACGACAACTGTACGAGTGACCAGAAGTGTTGTCCCTCGGCCTGTGGTGGAAACTTGTGTACCAACGTTGATGGTATCTCTTTCTGTTTATAATACTTAAAACCAAAATTTTAGTAATTTTACGGAATGTAGAACATGCTGAAGTTTTCATTAGCTGAATCTATTGCTGTTGTGATTTTTATAAACATCTTTATTGTGACTGCCCCAGCTGTGCTATCAATCTCTGCTATCAATGTTTTATTCAAGTTCTGTTTTTCCTTTCCCTGACATCACCACCATTATCATCATTGTCCTTGAGCTCCCTAAGGAGCATGGGCCTTCAACAAAAAAAAACTCATGTCAAATCCTCCTGTCCTGTGCCATCAGTTCCTGCTCTTTCCTTTTATTTCTGTCTCCAGATCTTTCCTCCTTTTTGTTTTTTTTTATTTCCCTCTACCTGAAAAAGGCCAGTGCATAAAAGAAGCCGATTGTGTGCATCAGAAAAAAAACAGTCCACGTTTTGGGCACGTTTTAAAAAATTGGAAAATTAGAGTATATTTTGACAAAAAGCAGAGCCGACAGAAAAAGGGAGGACATCAAAGAGAGAAGATATTGTCCAATATATTTAACATCATGGCATGGGACAAACTCCTACACTGGAAAATATTAACAGCCTGAAGGACACAAAGTTGTAGAGACATGATCATCTGTCCCAGTCAGCATGACACTTGCAGAATAAGAACAATCAGTCAAATTTAGTATGCTTTTGCTTGAGAATCAAATATTTCAGTCTTCTCATTCGCCTTATTGTGATGTTTTCAAAAGTCTCATGTACACCCTCCCCCTTTTTAAAAAAATATTTGAGACATCCTCAATTCCCTTCCCCCATCTTATTTAATAAAAATTCAATACTAAGTTAAAATTACAATCACATTAAAAAAAAGCTCGCTTTTTGTGTTGGTTACATGAATTCTTCTTCATACACTCTCAAATGTCTACTTGAATATTTTCAAAGAAAGTAGTGGAAAGCTCCATCGAGTTTTTCCAGGAATGGTAATGTCACAGCCATATGTGCTTTACAAGCAATCAAAAGAAGTGGTTTATTATAACGCTAGCATTCGCAGAAATTTAACTGAAACGTGAAACATGTCCCAAGAATGCAATGGCCAGGCTGAAGCTGCCGGCATCTCAGCCCAGTTTTCCAGGAGTGGCACTGGTGATGACAACCTGTGCCCTCTCTGTTGCTCATGTGTTGGGCACCTCTGAAGCAGATGCCCCAGCAGTCCTTCCATTGGTGCCACAGTTACACTCATCAGTAGTTCCCATCCCCAGCTTGTTGAACAAATGTTATCTCAATCTTTTGTGGCCTGTGCAAAGTCTGAAGATTACCACTTGTTCACTTCTGCTAAGCTGGTAATGTGCATCATTTCTTTGGTGGCCTGAATGCTCTGCTTCTTATTTGCTCCTGTGTCTGCTCTTGACAAAATTCTGACTTCTTCATAAGTTATACTTGTGTCAAGTTGAGGTAGCTTTCCACCTTACTTTGCCAATCTGTAAGCCTCCTCATTACCAGGGATGTTGCAGTGAGATGGGATCCACTGTATTACAGTTCTTTTGAACTACTAACATAGTTTGTTGAGTGTTACTTTTAGGTCCTCAAGGTTGGCATTATTCTGATGGTAAGGGGAGACCCATATGTTACTGGCACCCTAAGAGGGAACAAAGAATAGTAGCACTGTGACCTACCTTACTTAACTTAGTCATTCCTTATCTACTGTGAAGTGTAGAGGTTTGGAAGAAAGAGCGCCATACTATCCTATCGGCTGTCTTCCTCCTGGCCTGGTTCCATTCTAGTCCTCGGTCCTTCAGAGATTGTGTAATGTTGCCCTCCCAGCGGACTTTGGGTCTTCCTGGAGGTCTGAATCCCTGGTTCTTAGCCTCCCATACTTGTCATGGTAGCCGATCTTCTCCCATTCTGCAGACATGGCCAAACCATCATAGTTGGGAATGTTCTACTTGGGTCTGCAGGGGCTGGGTTTTTAGGCCTTGACGTATCGTCTGGTTGTGGACCATGTCTCTTCTTGTGACCTACCATGCATGTCGTAAAAGGTGACTAAGGAGAGATGGACATGGGGCAGGTTACTGCACCCTGTAGAAAATTCTTAAAACCACAAAAGCTTCAGCAAACACATTCACAGGTCAGCTAAAGAAAAACTTTCATAAATGGCAGTTTGTGTAGAATAGAAGGATTGAAGTGGTTTGACAAGATCACTAATGTGAAACTGATGACATGGACTAGACAAGCCAAGATGACTAATGTGAAACTGATGACATGGACTAGACAAGCGCCAGGGGAACAAGAGATGAGAAGAAGACACTGGCGCTGGATAAGGCACACATTTGAGGAAACCTGTTGATAGCATTACCAGGCAGTCCTTGTTCTGGAATCTCCAGGGTAGGAGAGGTAGAGGAAGTCCAAAGAATGCATGGAGAAGATAACTGAAGACAGACATGAATGGGATAAAGAAGACATAGAAAGGCCTTGAGCTGATGGCACGTGACAGGCAGACGTTGCACGCGCTTGATGAAGGCTTATCCTCCTTGGGGAGTTGAAAAATGAAGAAGAAAGAGAGATCTTAGAATGCAGACAAAGCTGTCACTATTGAGCTATTGAGGTTTTTTCAGTGATCGAAATTTTTTTTTTTTAAACAGAAAATAAGGGAATGAAAATGAAACTAACTTATTATAGCAGTACGGAGGAATGCCTTCAGTGTAAATCAAGTTAATTTGTGTTTTTTTTTTCCTGTTCTCCAGATGGCTCAGAAACAACTTCTCCACCTTTGACCTGTTCCAGCATGTTGTGTGCCATGGGGTCATTCTGTCGCTCAGTAGTTTCTTGCACCACATGCCAGTCTGAGGGTAGATGTATCCATACTGAATATATTGGGGAAGGTAACACTGCATTTATTCATATGTTTTCATTTATGCATTTTGTTGCAGTTAGTGAATTGATGCCTCTGTCTTCCTTGATAGCAAAGGTCGATGCCAACTTAATAATGTGTTTATTGTTACATACATACGAACATTCATATGTATATTCACCACTCCAGAACATTGAAAGTATAGTGGATCCAAGCTCATCGTGCAATATATGAAAACGAGAGTACAAATACCTCTTCTTCAAGTGCATGCCTGGTGATGTTGGTGACCATATCTCTCCACAACTTCTTGCTTCCAATACTGTTTTCAGTTCTGTTGTTGACTTTTCCCCACGCCATGATGTCAAACTGTTAAGTATCTTCTTCACCTCTGGCAAGAAAGAAGTAAGCAAATGGCAAACAGAAAATATATGAAGCAATTAAAGCAATAATAAAAGAAAATTGGTACTTAGAATGTCAGGAGTCAGAAAAGACACAGACATGCTAGTCCTCACCTAGAAGAGACTGCATGATAAGTTTCAGAATGTAAACTGGGCAAAAAGGTATATGTCTATGTAGGGAACAAAGGCTAACAGTAAAAAATGTCTTGTCAAGAATATTGGCTGCACAAGAGAAGCGGACTAATAATATTGGCATCACTGCCCCTCAAAAGGAGAAAGTTTTATGGTGATGAAAGAAGCCTTATGCAAATAACTCATTTTTATATATGTTTATATAATAGCTAGCGTCCGATTGACAGAATGGTTAGAGCACTGGTCTCTCGCGGCAAAGGTGCCAGGTTCAAATCACAGTGCCAACACGCTCAGGTCTACCCAGCTGTAAATGGGTACCTGACTTTGAGTTAGGGAAGGGAAAAGGCAGCGAGGAAGGGAACTGGTCACGCCACCTGTCAGTTCTGGGCTGAGTATGGCGAAGTCTCTAACACTTCACTCCCATACTATGGGACTACCCTTATGATGAAGACATGGAGATGAGACTTGGAGACAGACATGAAGGGGATGATGAAGACATAGAAAGACCTTGAACTGATGGCACGTGACATGAAGACATGGACAGACCTTGAACTGATGGCACGTGACAGGAAGACATGGCATGATCTGCTATGGGACTACCGTTACCTTTTTGTATGATAGCTAACAATGGTGAAGAAGAATCTATTTACAGTCTGGTTGGAACTTTTCTAATAAAGATGTTAGCAGGATAGGATAGCTAGTTCTAATTCTTTTTTGTCCAGCAAACACTATTGATACAAGAAATGAGAAGTAGACACTGGATGTGAATAAAAAAAGTTAGTTGCTTATTCTTTACAGGACGTGGCAATCAACCCCAGCTTTTATTGGCTGTTTTTGATTTTTCTAGGCAATTTTTTCATTCAGTAGTTTGCCAATGCTTTCTGAACGGTACAGCGCTTATACCATTGTTAAAAATCCACACAAAGCGATCTGCTACCAAATCGCCTGCAGCAGATTTCGAACCTGGTATATCTGGATTATGAAACTGCGTTCATATCCATTAGGTCTCAGACGCCGACTGAGAATGTAATATATTAGCATCATTAGGCTTTTTTGTCCAGCAAACATTAGTAATACAAGAAATGAGAAGTAAACACTGGATGTGAATAGGATATATATATATATATATATATATATATATATATATATATATATATATATATATATATATATATATATACACACACACACTGAGAATGTAATATATTAGCATCATTAGTCAATCCAAATTCAGGAACAGTTAGAGTAAAAGAAATGGAAGAAGCTTGTGACAGGAAATGGAAATAAGGAAAACAAAACCTGAATAAAACTCTGGCATAATGTCCATAAAGTGGCGACTAATATGAAGATGTGCATGGGACTGGCTACCTCTTCATATAAAACAAATTGCTACAGAATACCCTGCTGCTGCTTTGATTTAAGCTTTAAGCTTCCTAATGGGGTCGCAGATGATTTAGCATTCTTAAGTTCAACACCCAGACAATCCCAAGAAGCAGTAAATAATTTGTGTCATCTCTCGGTTAAAATAGGTCTCCAAATAAATGCCTCTAAAACTAAAGCTATGAACTTTTCTAACGAGACCTTTGATATCATCTTGAACGGGGAAAAACTACAGAAAGTTGAAAGTTTCAATTATTTAGGCAGTAAAATGACTCAGGATGGTGACACAACAAGAGAAATCCATACTAGAATTGCTTTGGCAGCTAGCGCCTTCAATAGATTATCTAACATTTGGAAATTACGATCATTGAATATACATACCAAGCTTTGTCTGTTTAATTCAAATGTTATCTCAGTGTTAACATATGGCTGTGAGAGTTGGAAAATAACAAAATCATTGGAGAACAAGCTGAATACATTCGAGAACAAATGTCTTAGAAAACTCATGAACATCAGTTGGAAAGAATTCAAGACTAATCGACAAATAAGAGAAGACTCTAGGCAGAAATATGTCTCCGACTATATAAGGAAAAGACGATGGTCATATATCGGTCATGTCCTACGAATGCAAAACAACAGAATACCACTACAGGCGCTCACTTGGGTTCCTGAGGGTAAGAGGAAAAAAGGAAGACCAAAAGAAACACTCAGAAGAACAATAATAAGAGAAGGAAGAACGTTGGGCCTAAATAATGTGCAAGAGCTAAGAGGAGTGGCGTCACAACGAACAACCTGGAGAGCACTGGTTTCTGCCTTATGCGCCGTGTTTGGTGCTTAAAGAATTTATTATTATTAATGGGGTCATATGTAAATGTGGATCCATGCTCCATAAGGAGCATGAAAGGAGATCATGATGATCATCAAGTTCCGGAACAGAACTCGAGCATAATGACCAGAATAAAATGGGATGGTGAGACTTCAATGGAGGCTTATTCTGTTATGGAAGTCAAAAGGTTAAGAAAGAGAAAGAATAAATGAGTGGCTGTTCTTACAAGGGGATGTATGAAAATATATCTGGACGTGCATTGAAATTAATCACGTATGAACATGAAAGTAGGATGGCTGCTTTTACTGTGTAGATGTTAAACAGCACCGGTGATAGTGAAGAACCCAGGGTTAGTCCTGGGCAAATGTGCATTGGTTAGGACATCCATGTTCTCAAGCGAAATGCAACAGATCTCTCCATTAAGGCAGCTGCTATTCATCTTGTAAGCCAAGGGTTAACACAGCCAGCCATTACACACTTCATTAACGTTTCAAAGTTCAAACTGTTATAAGCACCCTCTAGGTAATTTGCTACTGTGGTAACAATTTCTCATTTACCCTGGAATCACTCGTACACGTACACATCGTAAGCAAATGGTCCAGCGTGACCCCACGTTACTTTCATGGGCCTATAGCTTCCCAAGGTATCACGGATGATTTGTGCAATAATAAATAGGACAGCTAAGTGATATGCAGAAGAAAAAAAGCAGTTTGAATTGAGATTGAAAGAATAATTATATGTTACAGAAAGGTGTAGAGGATAGCACAAAATTGGAGCATGCTGTAATGACACACCATTTTGCTTTTGGAAAATCTCCAGAATAGGCACCAGGAACGTTCGTATATTTAATGAATACTGGCAATTGATAGGACACACATTAAGGAAATATGTTGATAGCATAACAAGGCAGTCCTTGTTCTGGAATCCCCAGAGTATGAGAGCTAGAGGGAGACGCCATGGAGATGAGACCTGGAGACAGACATGAAGATGATGAAAACACAGAGATGAGACCTGGAGACAGACATGAAGGGGATGATGAAAACATGGAGATGAGACCTGGAGACAGACATTAAGGGGATGATGAAAACATGGAGATGAGACCTGGAGACAGACATGAAGGGGATGATGAAAACATGGAGATGAGACCTGGAGACAGACATGAAGGCGATGATGAAAACATTGAGATGAGACCTGGAGACAGATGTGAAGGGGATGATGAAAACATGGAGATGAGACCTGGAGACAGACATGAAGGGGATGATGAAAACATGGAGATGAGATCTGGAGACAGACATGAAGGGGATGATGAAAACATGGAGATGAGACCTGGAGACAGACATGAAGATGATGAAAACGTGGAGATGAGACCTGGAGACAGACATAAAGGGGATGATGAAAACATGGAGATGAGACCTGGAGACAGACATGGAGATGATGAAAACATGGAGATAATACCTGGAGACAGACATGAAGATGATGAAAACATGGAGATGAGACCTGAAGACAGACATGAAGGGGATGATGAAAACATAGAGATGAGACCTGAAGACAGACATGAAGGGGATGATGAAAACATAGAGATGAGACCTGGAGACAGACATGAAGGGGATGATGAAAACATGGAGATGAGACCTGGAGACAGACATGAAGGGGATGATGAAAACATGGAGATGAGACCTGGAGACAGACATGAAGATGATGAAAACATGGAGATGAGACCTGGAGACAGACATGAAGATGATGAAAACATGGAGATGAGACCTGGAGACAGACATGAAGGGGATGATGAAAACATGGAGATGAGACCTGGAGACAGACATGAAGGGGATGATGAAAACATGGAGATGAGACCTGGAGACAGACATGAAGGGGATGATGAAAACATGGAGATGAGATCTGGAGACAGACATGAAGGGGATGATGAAAACATGGAGATGAGATCTGGAGACAGACATGAAGGGGATGATGAAAACATGGAGATGAGACCTGGAGACAGACATGAAGGGGATGATGAAAACATGGAGATGAGACCTGGAGACAGACATGAAGATGATGAAAACATGGAGATGAGATCTGGAGACAGACATGAAGATGATGAAAACATGGAGATGAGACCTGGAGACAGACATGAAGGGGATGATGAAAACATGGAGATGAGACCTGGAGACAGACATGAAGATGATGAAAACATGGAGATGAGACCTGGAGACAGACATGAAGATGATGAAAACATGGAGATGAGACCTGGAGACAGACATGAAGGGGATGATGCAAACATGGAGATGAGACCTGGAGACAGACATGAAGATGATGAAAACATGGAGATGAGACCTGGAGACAGACATGAAGGGGATGATGAAAACATGGAGATGAGACCTGGAGACAGACATGAAGGGGATGATGAAAACATGGAGATGAGACCTGGAGACAGACATGAAGGGGATGATGAAAACATGGAAAGATTTTGAGCTGATGACACGTGACAGGACGACATGGCATAAGTTTGTTGAAGGCCTATGCAGCTTTTGGAGCTGAAGGATGATGATGATGATACTGTAATGCCCTCTAATCCATTAGGTATCAGGGTATAAAATAATACCACAGCACACTCTCAAATAACCACCTTCGTTTATATTCTGTTTACTGTCCTCCAGGCATTGACAGTGCATGCCAGCAGCAGAACTATTCTGAGGTTATCTTAATGGAAGATGCCAGTATCTCTTCATCTTACCACCAGCTGAAGTGTGGAGGTTCCCTTGATACTCAGACATGTCCTTCGGGGTCTGTTTGTGTAGATGACCAGAGAAATGGTGGATCATGTTGTAGAGGACAGACTGGTCAAGTCACTTCGCCAGAAAAACCTGGTGCTTGTCCATCGGTAATCACATTTGTATAGCTTTCTACTGCTGTTTAGAAGTTTGTTTTTTTCCATACAAATTGTTGAAATAGCGAAAGATTATTAAGGTTTTGCATTTAGCTTACTAGTTATTAGAAATCCCTATTTTTTGGACCAGGGAGAGTATAAGGTTGTTGCATGTAGTTCTTTGGGTCTCTTATGGGTCAACGAAACAGTTGGATTATGGCTCCCTCAGGCATGTCATAGAATATGATGTTATGCATGGGATGGCAGCCTCATAATGTAAAACAGATCACTACAGAAACCTTCACCTCAAGAGAAGATCACTGCAGAAATCATCACTTCAAGAGATCACTACAGAAACCATCACTTCAAGAGAAGATCACTACAGAAATCATCACTTCAAGAGAAGATCACTACAGAAACCTTCACTTAAAGAAAAGATCACTGCAAAAACCATCAATTCAAGAGTAGATCACTTCAGAAACCATCACTTCAAGAGAAGATCACTACAGAAACCATCACTTCAAGAGAAGATCACTGCAGAAACCATCACTTCAAGAGATCACTACAGAAACCATCACTTCAAGAGAAGATCACTGCAGAAACCATCACTTCAAGAGATCACTACAGAAACCATCACTTCAAGAGAAGATCACTGCAGAAATCATCACTTCAAGAGATCACTACAGAAACCATCACTTCAAGAAAAGATCACTGCAAAAACCATCAATTCAAGAGTATATCACTTCAGAAACCATCACTTCAAGAGAAGATCACTACAGAAACCATCACTTCAAGAGAAGATCACTACAAAGATCATCACTTCAAGAGATCGCTACAGAAACTATCACTTCAAGAGAAGATCACTGCAGAAACCATCACTTCAAGAGTAGATCACTGCAGAAACCATCACTTCAAAAGAAGATCACTACAGAAACCATCACTTCATGAGATCGCTACAGAAACCATCACTTCAAGAGAAGAACACTACAGAAACCATCACTTCAAGAGAAGATCACTACAGAAATCCTCACTTCAAGAGAAGATCACTACAGAAACCATCACTTCAAGAGAAGATCACTACAGAAACCATCACTTCAAGAGAAGAACACTACAGAAACCATCACTTCAAGAGAAGATCATTACAGAAATCATCACTTCAAGAGAAGATCACTACAGAAACCATCACTTCAAGAGAAGATCACTACAGAAACCATCACTTCAAGAGAATATCATTACAGAAACCATCACTTCAAGAGAAGATCCCTACAGAAATCTTCACTTCAAGAGAAGATCACTACACAAACCTTCACTTCAAGAGAAGATCGCTACAGAAACCATCACTTCAAGAGAAGATCACTACAGAAACCATCACTTCAAGAGAATATCACTACAGAAACCATCACTTCAAGAGAAGATCACTACAGAAATCATCACTTCAAGAGATCACTACAGAAACCTTCACTTCAAGAAAAGATCACTGCAAAAACCATCAATTCAAGAGTAGATCACTTCAGAAACCATCACTTCAAGAGAAGATCACTACAGAAACCATCACTTCAAGAGAAGATCACTACAGAAACCATCACTTCAAGAGATCACTACAGAAACCTTCACTTCAAGAAAAGATCACTGCAAAAACCATCAATTCAAGAGTAGATCACTTCAGAAACCATCACTTCAAGAGAAGATCACTACAGAAACCATCACTTCAAGAGAAGATCACTGCAGAAACCATCACTTCAAGTGATCACTACAGAAATCATCACTTCAAGAGAAGATCACTACAGAAATCATCACTTCAAGAGATCGCTACAGAAACCATCACTTCAAGAGAAGATCACTGCAGAAACCATCACTTCAAGAGAAGATCACTACAGAAACCATCACTTCAAGAGAAGATCATTACAGAAATCATCACTTCAAGAGAAGATCACTACAGAAACCATCACTTCAAGAGAAGATCACTACAGAAACCATCACTTCAAGAGAAGATCACTACAGAAATCATCACTTCAAGAGAAGATCACTACAGAAACCATCACTTCAAGAGAAGATCACTGCAGAAACCATCACTTCAAGTGATCACTAAAGAAACCATCACTTTAAGAGAAGATCACTACAGAAATCATTTCAAGAGATCGCTACAGAAACCATCACTTCAAGAGAAGATCACTGCAGAAACCATCACTTCAAGAGAAGATCACTACAGAAACCATCACTTCAAGAGAAGATCATTACAGAAATCATCACTTCAAGAGAAGATCACTACAGAAACCATCACTTCAAGAGAAGATCACTACAGAAACCATCACTTCAAGAGAAGATCACTACAGAAATCATCACTTCAAGAGATCACTACAGAAACCATCACTTCAAGAGAAGATCATTACAGAAATCATCACTTCAAGAGAAGATCACTACAGAAACCATCACTTCAAGAGAAAATCACTACAGAAATCATCACTTCAAGAGAAGATCACTACAGAAACCATCACTTCAAGAGAAGATCACTACAGAAACCATCACTTCAAGAGATCACTACAAAAACCATCACTTCAAGAGAAGATCACGACAGAACCCTTCACTTCAAGAGAAGATCACTACAGAAACCATCACCTCAAGAGAATATCACTACAGAAACCATCACTTCAAGAGAAGATCACCACAGAAACCATCACTTCAAGAGAAGATCACTACAGAAACCATCACTTCAAGAGAAGATCACTACAGAACCCTTCACTTCTAGAGAGGATCACTACAGAAACCATCACCTCAAGAGAATATCACTACAGAAACCATCACTTTGAAAGAAGTTCACTAAAGAAACCTTCACTTCAAGAGAAGATCACTACAGAAACCTTCACTTCAAGAGAAGATCACTACAGAAATCATCACTTCAAGAGAAGATCACTACTGAAATCATCACTTCAAGAGAAGATCACTACAGAAATCATCACTTCAAGAGAAGATCACTACAGAAATTATCACTTCAAGAGAAGATCACTACAGAAACCATCACTTCAAGAGATCACTACAAAAACCATCACTTCAAGAGAAGATCACTACAGAACCCTTCACTTCAAGAGAAGATCACTACAGAAACCATCACCTCAAGAGAATATCACTACAGAAACCATCACTTCAAGAGAAGATCACCACAGAAACCATCACTTCAAGAGAAGATCACTACAGAAACCATCACTTCAAGAGAAGATCACTACAGAAACCTTCACTTCAAGAGAAGATCACTACAGAAATCATCACTTCAAGAGAAGATCACTACTGAAATCATCACTTCAAGAGAAGATCACTACAGAAACCATCACTTCAAGAGAAGATCACTGCAGAAACCATCACTTCAAGTGATCACTAAAGAAACCATCACTTTAAGAGAAGATCACTACAGAAATCATTTCAAGAGATCGCTACAGAAACCATCACTTCAAGAGAAGATCACTGCAGAAACCATCACTTCAAGAGAAGATCACTACAGAAACCATCACTTCAAGAGAAGATCATTACAGAAATCATCACTTCAAGAGAAGATCACTACAGAAACCATCACTTCAAGAGAAGATCACTACAGAAACCATCACTTCAAGAGAAGATCACTACAGAAATCATCACTTCAAGAGATCACTACAGAAACCATCACTTCAAGAGAAGATCATTACAGAAATCATCACTTCAAGAGAAGATCACTACAGAAACCATCACTTCAAGAGAAAATCACTACAGAAATCATCACTTCAAGAGAAGATCACTACAGAAACCATCACTTCAAGAGAAGATCACTACAGAAACCATCGCTTCAAGAGATCACTACAAAAACCATCACTTCAAGAGAAGATCACTACAGAACCCTTCACTTCAAGAGAAGATCACTACAGAAACCATCACCTCAAGAGAATATCACTACAGAAACCATCACTTCAAGAGAAGATCACCACAGAAACCATCACTTCAAGAGAAGATCACTACAGAAACCATCACTTCAAGAGAAGATCACTACAGAACCCTTCACTTCTACAGAGGATCACTACAGAAACCATCACCTCAAGAGAATATCACTACATAAACCATCACTTTGAAAGAAGTTCACTAAAGAAACCTTCACTTCAAGAGAAGATCACTACAGAAACCTTCACTTCAAGAGAAGATCACTACAGAAATCATCACTTCAAGAGAAGATCACTACTGAAATCATCACTTCAAGAGAAGATCACTACAGAAATCATCACTTCAAGAGAAGATCACTACAGAAACCATCACTTCAAGAGAAGATCACTACAGAAACCATCACTTCAAGAGAAGATCACTGCAGAAACCATCACTTCAAGAGTAGATCAATACAGAAACCATCATTTCAAGAGAAGATCACTACAGAAACCATCACTTCAGGAGAAAATCACTGCAGAAACCATCACTTCAAGAGAAGATCACTGCAGAAATCATCACTTCATGAGATCACTACAGAAACCATCACTTCAAGAGAAGATCACTACAGAAACCATCACTTAAAGAGATCACTACAGAAACATTCACTTCAAGAGAAGATCACTACAGAAACCTTCACTTCAAGGGAAGATCACTACAAAAATAATCACTTCAAGAGAATATCACTACAGAAACCATCACTTCAAGAAAAGATCACTACAGAAACTATCACTTCAAGAGAAGATCACTACAGAAATCATCACTTCAAGAGAAGATCACTACAGAAATCATCACTTCAAGATAAGATCACTACAGAAACCATAACTTCAAGAGATCACTATATAAATCATCACTTTAAGAGAAGATCACTACAGAAATCATCACTTTAAGAGAAGATCACTACAGAAACCATCACTTCAAGAGAAGATCACTACCGAAATCATCACTTCAAGAGAAGATCACTACAGAAACCATCACTTCAAAAGAATATCACTACAGAAACCATCATTTCAAGAGAAGATCACTACAGAAACCATCACTTAAAGAGAATATCACTACAGAAACCATCACTTCAAGAGAAGATTACTACAGAAACCATCACTTCAAGAGAAGATCACTACTGAACCCTTCACTTCAAGAGAAGATTACTACAGAAACCATCACTTCAAGAGAATATCACTACAGAAACCATCACTTCAAGAGAAGATCACTACAGAAACCATCACTTTAAGAGAAGATCACTACAGAAATCTTCACTTCAAGAGAAGATCACTACAGAAACCATCACATCAAGAGAAGATCACTACAGAAACCATCACTTCAAGAGAAGATCACTACAGAAACCATCACTTCAAGAGAAGATCACTACAGAAACCATCACTTCAAGAGAAGATCACTACAGAAATCATCACTTCAAGAGATCACTACAGAAACCTTCACTTCAAGAAAAGATCACTGCAAAAACCATCAATTCAAGAGTAGATCACTTCAGAAACCATCACTTCAAGAGAAGATCACTACAGAAACCATCACTTCAAGAGAAGATCACTACAGAAATCATCACTTCAAGAGATCACTACAGAAACCTTCACTTCAAGAAAAGATCACTGCAAAAACCATCAATTCAAGAGTAGATCACTTCAGAAACCATCACTTCAAGAGAAGATCACTACAGAAACCATCACTTGAAGAGAAGATCACTGCAGAAACCATCACTTCAAGTGATCACTACAGAAACCATCACTTCAAGAGAAGATCACTACAGAAATCATCACTTCAAGAGATCGCTACAGAAACCATCACTTCAAGAGAAGATCACTGCAGAAATCATCACTTCAAGAGAATATCACTACAGAAACCATCACTTCAAGAGAAGATCACTGCAGAAACAATCACTTCAAGAGAAGATCACTACAGAAACCATCACTTCAAGAGAAGATCACTGCAGAAACCATCACTTCAAGTGATCACTACAGAAACCATCACTTCAAGAGAAGATCACTGCAGAAACCATCACTTCAAGTGATCACTACAGAAACCATCACTTCAAGAGAAGATCACTACAGAAATCATCACTTCAAGAGATCGCTACAGAAACCATCACTTCAAGAGAAGATCACTGCAGAAACCATCACTTCAAGAGAAGATCACTACAGAAACCATCACTTCAAGAGAAGATCACTACAGAAACCATCACTTCAAGAGAAGATCACTACAGAAATCATCACTTCAAGATAAGATCACTACAGAAACCATCACTTCAAGAGAAGATCATTACAGAAATCATCACTTCAAGAGAAGATGACTTCAGAAACCATCACTTCAAGAGAAGATCACTACAGAAATCATCACTTCAAGAGAAGATCACTACAGAAACCATCACTTCAAGAGAAGATCACTACAGAAACCATCACTTCAAGAGATCACTACAGAAACCATCACTTCAAGAGAAGATCAATACAGAAATCATCACTTCAAGATAAGATCACTACAGAAACCATAACTTCAAGAGATCACTATATAAATCATCACTTCAAGAGAAGATCACTACAGAAATCATCACTTCAAGAGAAGATCACTACAGAAACCATCACTTCAAGAGAAGATCACTACAGAAATCATCACTTCAAGAGAAGATCACTACAGAAACCATCACTTCAAAAGAATATCACTACAGAAACCATCATTTCAAGAGAAGATCACTACAGAAACCATCAGTTCAAGAGAATATCACTACAGAAACCATCACTTCAAGAGAAGATTACTACAGAAACCATCACTTCAAGAGAAGATCACTACAGAACCCTTCACTTCAAGAGAAGATCACTACAGAAACCATCACTTCAAGAGAATATCACTACAAAAACCATCACTTCAAGAGAAGATCACTACAGAAACCTTCACTTCAAGAGAAGATCACTACAGAAACCTTCACTTCAAGAGAAGATCACTACAGAAACCATCACATCAAGAGAAGATCACTACAGAAACCATCACTTCAAGAGAAGATCACTACAGAAACCATCACTTCAAGAGAAGATCACTACAGAAACCATCACTTCAGGAGAAGATCACTACAAAAATCATCACTTCAAGAGAAGATTACTACAGAAATCGTCACTTCAAGAGAAGATCACTACAGAAATCATCACTTCAAGAGAATATCAATACAGAAACCATCATTTCAAGAGAAGATCACTACAGAAACCATCACTTCAAGAGAATATCACTACAGAAACCATCACTTCAAGAGAAAATCACTACAGAAATCTTCACTTCAAGAGAAGATCACTACAGAAATCATCACTTTAAGAGAAGATCACTACAGAAACCATCACTTCAAGAGAAGATCACTACAGAAATCATCACTTCAAGAGAAAATCACTACAGAAATCATCACTTCAAGAGAAGATCACTACAGAAATCATCACTTGAAGAGAAGATCACTACAGAAACCATCACTTCAAGAAAAGATCATTACAGAAATCATCACTTCAAGAGATCACTACAGAAATCATCACTTTAAGAGAAGATCCCTACAGAAACCATCACTTCAAGAGAAGATCACTATGGAAATCATCACTTCAAGAGAAAATCATTACAGAAACCATCACTTCAAGAGAAGATCGCTACAGAAACCATCACTTCAAGAGAAGATCACTGCAGAAACCATCAGTTTAAGAGATCACTACAGAAATCATCACTTCAAAAGAAGATCACTATAGAAACCATCATTTCAACAGAAGATCACTACAGAAATCATCACTTGAAGAGAAGATCACTACAGAAACCATCACGTCAAGAGAAGAACACTACAGAAATCATCACTTCAAGAGAAGATCACTACAGAAACCATTACTTGAAGAGAAGTTCACTACAGAAACCATCACTTCAAGAGAAGATCTCTACAAAAACCATCACTTCAAGAGAAGATCTCTACAAAAACTATCACTTCAAGAGAAGATGTCTACAGAAACCATCACTTCAAGTGAAGATCACCACAGAAACCATCACTTCAAGAGAAGATCCTTACAGAAATCATCACTTCAAGAGAAGATCTCTTCAGAAACCATCACTTCAAGAGAAGATCACTACAGAAACCATCACTTAAAGAGATCACTACAGAAACATTCACTTCAAGAGAAGATCACTACAGAAACCTTCACTTCAAGGGAAGATCACTACAAAAATAATCACTTCAAGAGAATATCACTACAGAAACCATCACTTCAAGAAAAGATCACTACAGAAACTATCACTTCAAGAGAAGATCACTACAGAAATCATCACTTCAAGAGAAGATCACTACAGAAATCATCACTTCAAGATAAGATCACTACAGAAACCATAACTTCAAGAGATCACTATATAAATCATCACTTTAAGAGAAGATCACTACAGAAATCATCACTTTAAGAGAAGATCACTACAGAAACCATCACTTCAAGAGAAGATCACTACCGAAATCATCACTTCAAGAGAAGATCACTACAGAAACCATCACTTCAAAAGAATATCACTACAGAAACCATCATTTCAAGAGAAGATCACTACAGAAACCATCACTTAAAGAGAATATCACTACAGAAACCATCACTTCAAGAGAAGATTACTACAGAAACCATCACTTCAAGAGAAGATCACTACTGAACCCTTCACTTCAAGAGAAGATCACTACATAAACCATCACTTCAAGAGAATATCACTACAGAAACCATCACTTCAAGAGAAGATCACTACAGAAACCATCACTTTAAGAGAAGATCACTACAGAAATCTTCACTTCAAGAGAAGATCACTACAGAAACCATCACATCAAGAGAAGATCACTACAGAAACCATCACTTCAAGAGAAGATCACTACAGAAACCATCACTTCAAGAGAAGATCACTACAGAAACCATCACTTCAAGAGAAGATCACTACAGAAATCATCACTTCAAGAGATCACTACAGAAACCTTCACTTCAAGAAAAGATCACTGCAAAAACCATCAATTCAAGAGTAGATCACTTCAGAAACCATCACTTCAAGAGAAGATCACTACAGAAACCATCACTTCAAGAGAAGATCACTACAGAAATCATCACTTCAAGAGATCACTACAGAAACCTTCACTTCAAGAAAAGATCACTGCAAAAACCATCAATTCAAGAGTAGATCACTTCAGAAACCATCACTTCAAGAGAAGATCACTACAGAAACCATCACTTGAAGAGAAGATCACTGCAGAAACCATCACTTCAAGTGATCACTACAGAAACCATCACTTCAAGAGAAGATCACTACAGAAATCATCACTTCAAGAGATCGCTACAGAAACCATCACTTCAAGAGAAGATCACTGCAGAAATCATCACTTCAAGAGAATATCACTACAGAAACCATCACTTCAAGAGAAGATCACTGCAGAAACAATCACTTCAAGAGAAGATCACTACAGAAACCATCACTTCAAGAGAAGATCACTGCAGAAACCATCACTTCAAGTGATCACTACAGAAACCATCACTTCAAGAGAAGATCACTGCAGAAACCATCACTTCAAGTGATCACTACAGAAACCATCACTTCAAGAGAAGATCACTACAGAAACCATCACTACAAGAGAAGATCACTACAGAAATCATCACTTCAAGATAAGATCACTACAGAAACCATCACTTCAAGAGAAGATCATTACAGAAATCATCACTTCAAGAGAAGATCACTTCAGAAACCATCACTTCAAGAGAAGATCACTACAGAAATCATCACTTCAAGAGAAGATCACTACAGAAACCATCACTTCAAGAGAAGATCACTACAGAAACCATCACTTCAAGAGATCACTACAGAAACCATCACTTCAAGAGAAGATCAATACAGAAATCATCACTTCAAGATAAGATCACTACAGAAACCATAACTTCAAGAGATCACTATATAAATCATCACTTCAAGAGAAGATCACTACAGAAATCATCACTTCAAGAGAAGATCACTACAGAAACCATCACTTCAAGAGAAGATCACTACAGAAATCATCACTTCAAGAGAAGATCACTACAGAAACCATCACTTCAAAAGAATATCACTACAGAAACCATCATTTCAAGAGAAGATCACTACAGAAACCATCAGTTCAAGAGAATATCACTACAGAAACCATCACTTCAAGAGAAGATTACTACAGAAACCATCACTTCAAGAGAAGATCACTACAGAACCCTTCACTTCAAGAGAAGATCACTACAGAAATCATCACTTCAAGAGAATATCACTACAAAAACCATCACTTCAAGAGAAGATCACTACAGAAACCTTCACTTCAAGAGAAGATCACTACAGAAACCTTCACTTCAAGAGAAGATCACTACAGAAACCATCACATCAAGAGAAGATCACTACAGAAACCATCACTTCAAGAGAAGATCACTACAGAAACCATCACTTCAAGAGAAGATCACTACAGAAACCATCACTTCAAGAGAAGATCACTACAGAAACCATCACTTCAGGAGAAGATCACTACAAAAATCATCACTTCAAGAGAAGATTACTACAGAAATCGTCACTTCAAGAGAAGATCACTACAGAAATCATCACTTCAAGAGAATATCACTACAGAAACCATCATTTCAAGAGAAGATCACTACAGAAACCATCACTTCAAGAGAATATCACTACAGAAACCATCACTTCAAGAGAAAATCACTACAGAAATCTTCACTTCAAGAGAAGATCACTACAGAAATCATCACTTTAAGAGAAGATCACTACAGAAACCATCACTTCAAGAGAAGATCACTACAGAAATCATCACTTCAAGAGAAAATCACTACAGAAATCATCACTTCAAGAGAAGATCACTACAGAAATCATCACTTGAAGAGAAGATCACTACAGAAACCATCACTTCAAGAAAAGATCATTACAGAAATCATCACTTCAAGAGATCACTACAGAAATCATCACTTTAAGAGAAGATCCCTACAGAAACCATCACTTCAAGAGAAGATCACTATGGAAATCATCACTTCAAGAGAAAATCATTACAGAAACCATCACTTCAAGAGAAGATCGCTACAGAAACCATCACTTCAAGAGAAGATCACTGCAGAAACCATCAATTTAAGAGATCACTACAGAAATCATCACTTCAAAAGAAGATCACTATAGAAACCATCATTTCAACAGAAGATCACTACAGAAATCATCACTTGAAGAGAAGATCACTACAGAAACCATCACGTCAAGAGAAGAACACTACAGAAATCATCACTTCAAGAGAAGATCACTACAGAAACCATTACTTGAAGAGAAGTTCACTACAGAAACCATCACTTCAAGAGAAGATCTCTGCAAAAACCATCACTTCAAGAGAAGATCTCTACAAAAACCATCACTTCAAGAGAAGATGTCTACAGAAACCATCACTTCAAGTGAAGATCACCACAGAAACCATCACTTCAAGAGAAGATCCTTACAGAAATCATCACTTCAAGAGAAGATCACTACAGAAACCATCACTTCAAGAGAAGATCACTACAGAAACCATCACGTCAAGAGAAGATCACTACAGAAACCATCACTTCAAGAGAAGATCACTACAGAAACCATCACCTCAAGAGAAGATCACTACAGAAATCATCACTTCAAGAGAAGATCACTACAGAAACCATCACTTCAAGAGAAGATCACTACAGAAACCATCACTTCAAGAGAAGATCACTACAGAAACCATCACTTCAAGAGAAGATCACTACAGAAACCATCACTTCAAGAGAAGATCACTACAGAAACCATCACCTCAAGAGAAGATCACTACAGAAACCATCACTTCAAGAGAATGTGATTGGTTTGTGCAGTCTTCCTGCAAAGGGGTCAGCTGCAGTGATGACCACAATGCTCCACAGGGAGGGAAAAAGGGAAATTATGATAATTAAAATATAAGGCAGGGGTAGACAATTTTTCTTTTCCTGTTTGAGGATGCAAAGTGAAATACAAAATAAAACTGAAAAATGTAAAGAAAATTTATTGCATTTATGCAACCTAATACACACAAGCTTGCAAAAAAAAAAACCTGTACTCGAATAGACTTTGCCTGTGTTACTTGTAGTAAAAATGATGCAGAGAGTTATTACAATTAATAAAACAAAACTCTCTGCAAAACAATATTTCTGCCTAAGAAACTGCAGAATATCTGGCTGACTTTGTGAAAAGACTACTTAAAGAAATTCTGCAAGCAAATCAACATCAGCCAATGAGACTGTTATTTTTGACTTGATTAACACCGGTGTTAAAAAAAACATCAGTCCACACAGCTATATCATTAGATATATCAAAAATGATTTTAAAATATGAGATTCAGATTTTGACAAGGTTTGTTCCATGACAGTCTGGTTCTGATATGAAACCTGAAATAATCACACAAATAGTCTATTGTTCTCCCCAAGTATTCTTGCTTATTTTCTCTGTTGTACATTTGATTCTATGGAGAATGGAGATCACCACTGTAGCATGGTCCCCTTGTAGGAAGTGTGAACACAGCATTCACAGGCTTGTGCAGCAGTGGTTCTTTGTGCTATTTATTTGACATGATGAGGTTGCCAACCTCACGTACAACCTCTATTAGTTGCCTTGTACAACATAAGCAGTGGTCTTATTCTTTCTCTGTCTCAATAGAGGCATCTGGGAACTATCCGGGGGCATTGAGATCTATAGTGGGGGCTGTAAAACTTCTATCTTGCAGACTAAAAAATCATGAGGCATCACACTGCACTGGCAGACAAAAAAATTTCACCTGTTTATAACCTATGATTTAAAAAAAATTGATTTTGTTAAGCCTGTATTACTTTTGTATTCAGTGGTTTAAACAACCATACTGAGGCCACAATTTTTAAAGTACGGTATAAATTGAAGTATGCTGTGTTCACTTGGGGACATTTTGACCACGTGGCTCCTGATACACTGCTGTTTTATATGTGTATGTATTTGGTTAACACAGCGTGTCTTTATACGAGACTGTCAATATGTCTACTGACTTTAAAATGTTGTCAGTCTTGGTCGGGCTTACAAGGATTGCCGACTAATATAGAACACAAACCATTTAATGTCATGGGCCGAAAGATGGGCCAAGGTTAATACATAATTTCACCAACTGGTAATCAATGTTGAGTGGAGTCATGGCTTGACATTAGACACACGTTTATTTGGTGGACGCAATACAGTAGATCAATCATTGTAGTAGTAGGCATCATATAAATAGTTTAGGTTATAACATGAAGACATCATAGTTCATTGCATTCTCATCTAACTTTGATCATGGACTTGATCGACATTCTATAACGGCCGACCCTTCAAGGACGGCGATGAACTTTACGGCAAGTAGTTCTACTATGGCTTTCTTTACGCAGCTTGTATAAAACGACAGGGGTTTTATTGAATAACCCTCTAGATAAATTTAATAATAATCCCGATAATCTTCGGTAAGGATCTGGAATCCACTAGCAACACAACATGGCGTATGTGTCGAAGTTCAGCCAGATCTTGGCAGTGACGAAAATAGCATACATAATACATAATATGCAAACGAGCCCTGTACTGGATAACGTAGATACTCCATACAAGGAGGTTTATAATATCTTCATGAATGCTTTCCCCAACTTGGGCAAGACTTACAATCAGCTCTGTCCAAAGACGACTGTCTCAGGTCATAGACATTAGGTATCTCCTCATAACGTAATTGTTCTTTGGCAACCAACCAGAGCGCACCTTGTTGCTCTTTTGTGTTCAACATAGTGTATGACAGCACGTAAATAATAATCATATATATATATTTTCTTAGATGTGCTCAACATTTAAATTACACGCGCAAAAAGGACTTAACAGCTCCCTCTTCATGGGGTTTTCTGAGGCCTTATATGTGACTAGTTTGGTTTGGTATTTAAAGAGAGTATTAACACTACATATTCCTCGTCTGATCATTAAGCTCTCAAAGAGGCTTCTTAATCTTGGGGGAAAAAACAATTTCACATTTCATGCTCACACCAGTTCTTAAATTTTATATTCGCTTTGGTGTTTGCTTTGTCTTCTTGGGGTAGTTCCCTACATTCTTGGACTGTCTTTTATTATACTGAGAAGCAATCTTGTATTGTGTGTTGTTTTTTGTTATCTTGATTTAAAAGTTTACTCTAAAAAAACATTGTTTAGACGTGAATATGAACATTGCCATATGTGTTGATTTTATTTTAATCCTGCATTCTGAATGCTTTCAATATCTATGCATGTTATTTGAGCATTTGCTCATTGTGTTTTCGTACCTAGGAATTTGTTTTATTGCTACTACTATTACCACCACCATGACCTACTACTGCATACCATATACTGCAATCATTATTCCTAGTATTCCAGTTAACCATCAGTTTTAGAGGAATTGCCTCTTCCTCACATACATAAATGATCTGGCAGACTACCTTGAATTACCCAGCGCCCTGTTTGCTGATGACCTAGACTTTTGGGCAGAAGGGAAGTCCCATTTGCAACTGCAAAAGAAACTAAACCGTGCACTGGCTGCTCTAACAACCTGCTACAGCTTCTGGAAAATGGTGATCAACACAAGTAAGACAGTCTACACTATATTCACACTCAGCAACAAAACAGTAAGAAAAGAACTGGATTTAAAACTTGATGATACAAAGCTAGCTAAAGAGAACAATCCGACTTATCTAGGGATACAGCTAGATACTAGACTCACATACAAAACACATGTTGAGTCCCTAATTACAAAGGCCTCTAGAAGGCTGAACCTTCTGAACTGATTGGGGAGTCAATCAGTGCACCCTACGACAACTGTACTTGGGATACGTGCGCTCAGTTATGGATTACTCTCTACCCCTGCAAGCCACTGCTAGCCCAACACTTAGACTGACACTAGATCGCATACAAAACCAGGCACTCAGATTCATCTGTGGAGGCTTGCGAACTACCCCGACCTGCGCATGCGAGATTTCCTCCAATGTGGAACCCCTAGAACTCAGGAGAGAGAAATCAGTTATCATCACAGCAGAAAGGTTCTTGCGAGCTGACAAGGATGACCCCTGCAAAAATGTTATCAGTGCCCACAACTCGTACCGAATTAAAAAGACCTCTTTCACTAGAAGGTACCAAGAGCTTTCAGGAAAGCACTACATACCAGAGACTAGACTGCCTACTCAAGCTGTACCTGACCTACCACCTCACGTAGAACTAAAAAGACCAATAATACGTACAAACCTTCTGCAACCCACAAATAAAAGCTCATACCTACACTGCTGAAAACACTTGCCATGGAAACCATCTGTCAGTATGATGAAAACATTATCCATGCTTACACAGATGGATCAGCTTTTAAAGCAGTCATAAATGCTGGTTATGGGTCCATAATCATCCCACCCAGTACAGATGAACCAATCAAAATTGCAGGCCCCTGTCGTACCTGGTGCACAAACTACGAAGCCGAAGTAGTCGCCATCCAAAAAACCCTAACTTGAATTTTTGAACTCTTTGAATCAAACGAAATGGAACCAAATGATGATGTAGTATTCTCAGACTCGCAAGCTGCCCTCTTGGCAATAGGAAACTGGAAAACCAACTCAATCTATATTTTCCAGAAAGTCCAAGAAACATGTCACAAAATTATGAACTTGTATGGAACAGAAATATACATGCAATGGATACCTGGCCACATGAACATCACATTGAATGAAGTTGCTGATAGACTGGCAAAGAAGGGAGCAAAAATGCCACAGATTGACCAACCATTGAGTATGTTAACAATTAAACAAATAGTCAAAAACAACTGTAAAGAAGTTTGGCTGAACAAGTGGGCACAGGCTAAAACAGGAAGACTCTACATACACCAAACAGCCCCAAATAAGGAAGATGCTATGAACCATATCGAACGAAGATACCAAACCAAAATTTTCAGATTGAGAACAGGTCACTCTACACTAAATGGCACAGAAACAGAATGTGTTCACAAAATATGGCAAAATGTAGACACTGCCCAAACCCGTTGGAGACAGTAGAACACCACCTACTACAGTGCCCTGCACTTCAGGGACTGAGACAACAACTACTACCACACAACCCATCCATAGACAATACACTGTATGGCAGCTCAGAACAGCTTATACGAACTGTGCAGTACCATATAATGGCATCAAGGTCACCAAGAGCTGACGCTCAGTGACAGTGGATCAAAGTCAAGTCAAGTCAAGAGGAATTGCGTCTTAAAATGTTTTATGTTTCATAAATTTGGGTTTTGTCCTGGCAGTAAAAAGTGTGTTGATACTACCTGAATCTCAAAGTCTTATCTTTCTATGTTCTGTACTTCAAAAAAAAATTTGGAACACATTTCAGAGTAATTTCTCAGTATGTGGTGGCACAATGTGCGAGGTAGACGCCGACTGTCCAGGAGCTCAGAAGTGTTGCTCTGGTTGTGGGAATTTGTGTACCGACCCGGTTAAAGATGAACTTTGCGGAAATAGTAAATGTCCCTCAGGTGAATACAATATTATTTTATAGTAGTTGTAATAATATGCAGCATCATTATAAACGAAGGCAGTCCTTGTTCTGGAATCCGCAGCGTAAGTGAGTTAAGACAAAGGCCCAAAAAAAATTAATGGAGAAGAGAACTGGAGACAGAAATGAAAAGGATGAAGAAGGCACGGAAAGACCTTGAGCAGACGGCACTGGAGGAATTGACATGAGTTTGTTGAAGGCCTGTGTCCCTTGGGGGGGCTGATAGGTAATGCTGATGATTATGATTGCTAAATGGTTTTGATTAATAATGGTTGCACAGAATAGAAGAATTAAAGTGGTACAGCAAAATAACTAATCTACAACAAAATCTAATTCGGAGCCACCAAGAGGACATGCGCACCATTATAGTGGGTAGACACTGAAATTGGGTTGGCCTCATCCTCAGAGAAGAGACCCTGACACTATCACCAGATTTGCCATGCTATGGACTCCAGGAGGAAAGCAAAATCAAGGACAGCCAACAGCCACCTGGCGGAGAACAGTGGAGGTGCTAAGCATGAACCAGAGCTGGGGCACAACACGAAGGATGGCTGTCGACCGAGCAAAGTGGAGACAGTTTGTTGCTGCCCTACAAGACACCACTAGGCGTGATGGTCACTGATTGCTTTGTCAGTCAGTGACCAAGGATCAAAGAAGACGACAACAAAATAACCAATCTACAACAAAATAACCAACATACAACAAAATAACCAACATACAACAAAATAACCAATCTACACCAAAATAACCAATCTAGAAGTGATGGAAAGGAATAGACAAATACCTACGAAACAGGAGACGAAGAATAATCAGTGACATTGGACAGGATACACATTAAGGAAACCAGTTAATAGAACGATTCCTTTATTTGGAATCCATGAGGTGAAAGAAATAGAACCAGACCCAAAAGCACACCAAGAACAGAACTGGGGACAAACATAAAAAGAACAGAGGACAAATGAAAAGAGCTTACATGGACAGCATGTGACTGATTGAAACCCATGCTGCACAATGGAGTTGAAGAGTAGTGGATAAATACATTATTTACCACCACCATCACTTTCTTTTGCACTCCTTACAGAGCTTGGATCCACCACCCGCAGCTGGTCCCCTTGTAGGAAGCCTGCACCAGGCATTCTCATGCTCTTGTAGTGGTGGTTTCTTCAGCAGTCTGTTTTACATGAGGAGGTTGCCAGGCTCATGCCCAACCACATATTAGTTGCCTTGTATGACATGCTTGAAGGTACAGCAGTTCTATTCTTTCTCTGTCTCTTCAGAGACCCCTGGAAACTGCACGGGGAAAATGCATTATTGCAAAGTCCTTAATGTATAATGTTATATAATATATTATGCAATAATAATAATAGTATAGTCAATGTACAGTATTACTGAATCAGTCGGTCAGTAAATCTGTCAATTATTGCCTATTGCATTTTTAGATAAAAGACCACTAAGTACAAGAAAGTCTGTCATATTTGTCAAAGACAAGTGATTGGTCCATGTTCAAACCTCTTTAACTGCCTCTTACAAACATCTACAAAATAGTTCTGTTAAAACTGTGAATTCATAATTCTGAACTTTTTAGTAGTGCCAGTACATCTCTTGTCTCATTGTGCTGTTATCCTCCTGCCTGCTGGCCGTTCTCTCACTTATGTTTTTAGGGAAAAAAATTTGCGAGGTCTCTTTCATTTTTCATTTATCACTTTTCAACTCCTTGTCAAGTATACGCCTTCAAAAAGTTCATGCCAGGCCTTCAAAAAGTTCATGCTAGGCCTTCAAAAAACTCATGCCAGGCCTTCAAAAAGTTCATGCCAGGCCTTCCTATCCTGTGCCATCCATTCTTATTGTTATTGTTGATCAGAATTGACGCCACTGCACTACGGGCAAACTCATAGGTGCTCAGTCTCCCTCAGAAAATGTCGAAGGGTATGAATGCTAATTGTTCCTGTTGCGCATTGGTTGCATACACGCCAAATGCATCATCTCATTTGACCATCCCTGCTGGTCTTATGTTTGATGCCCAATTCCAGCAATCTTAACCTTGTTGGTTCATCAATTGCAGTGTCATTCTGTAACAGGTGATCATCCATTCTACATCTGCCCATGGTTTTTCCAAATATCTTACTTGCATGTATGTAAATTCTTTTATTATTTCCTTTTTTCATTCCCAGTTTTTATATAACAGTTTTGGATTTAGTTTTTGGATTCCAGTGAAAAAAAAAGAGTAAAGGATCCCGTTACACGCCTATTGAGGCATATTGGGAACACGGCCCGTACTTTCTTGACCATCGACACACTAGGGGTGATGTGGTCAGCATCACGCCGGCCGCCTTAACCTTCCCAGAGTTATTCTGGTACCCAATTCATGAGGATTCCCGTGAAACGTGCTGCATATTTTCAATATATCAACAATACAAAAGCTTCACTTTCTTCTACTTGCTTCCTTCATCAGTCCCATGTTTCAGCACAGATGCAATATTGAATATAATGCTTGATGATTCTCATAAAAAAAAGATTGTTAATATAAATTCATTGTTTGTCAGGTGAAACTTGTGTTCAGAAGCAGAGAAGGTGTGCTCCAGGTTTAATGTGCATTGAGGCCCTGGTTCCAACATGTGTACCTGACGAATGCAGCAAATGTGAATACAATGAAGATTGTAATCAAACATCTTCTGGGTATGTGTGATAAAACATAATCTGAGTATGTGCTGTAAAACACTGCATGTGTGTGGTACAACTTCATCTGGGTATATGTGACAAAAGACTGTCTTGTGATGTGTGGTAAAACATTGTGTATGTGTGGTTAAACATTGTCTGAGTATGTGTAGCTAAACATTGTGTGAGTATGTGTGGCTAAACATTGTTTGAGTATGTGTGGCTAAATATTGTCTGAGTATGTGTGGCAAGATATCTGTTTATGCGTCTGTTTATTCATGGCAAAACATGTTTTGGGTATCATCTTTAATAGTGTAGATACAGTTTGAATCCCTGATTGGGACACAAAGACGCAACAATAGAAAATGCAGTCAATGACCCATAGCTTGACTGCTTGCGTCAGGGTCAGCAAACCAGAGCTGACTAAGACCCTACTCCACCTCCAAGTGGTTGTCCTGGAAACAGGCTGCATCACTGCAGTCTGGCTGAGTGAGTAGTGATCGAAGAGGAAAGGCAACACGGTCCCAAAAAATGCCGTGCGGAAGTCGGATGTGTCGACTGAAAGGCGCAAATATCGCAGCTTCGCTGTAAACGGGCACAACGCAACCAACGTCCTTTTCAGGATGAACGAAGAAGAAGAATCCCTGATTTTCAATAAAAGGGTAGGCCCATGATAATATTAATCAGTATTTTGACTGAATGTTTTAATAATCATCATTTCCCCTTTAGTTCCTTATGTAGCCAGCACTGCAGCTGGCTACCTTGTAAAATCCTGCACCAAATCATTCCCCGCACTCTGACGGTAGTGGTTTATGTAGCTATTTGTTGTACATGATGAATATCCCAGTCCCATTCACAACCCCATATTAGTTGCCTAATTACGACATGCCTGGGGAAGCAGCCATCCTAACCTTTCTTTGTCTTTTTTTTTTTTTCGTGCGCTCGCTATTACTCAAGGCGAAATCTCATGTTAATATGTCTAACCTGAGATTGATTTTACGTGAGTATCCCTCTTTTCTCTGTACAATGACAGGTGTCCTCTCACCTTTCAGGTAGATACTCTCCGATTTCGGAGGTACCCATTAGAGCTGGGTTAGCTCAAGAGGCGTTCAGGTTATTCCATTCCCTGGTCGACGACACTCTTTCAATTGTCTTCGCCAGGGCTCGAATTAATCCAGTCCAAGTCCTGGTTGACGACACTCTATCAAATGTCCTTGCCAGGGCTCGAACCTGGATCACCCGATCGCCAGCGCAGTGTGGTAACCATTACACCAGCGCGGCTCCCTTTTGTCTCCTTTGAAACTCCAGAAACTACGTGGGGTATTATTATTATGGCATAGAAATAGATGTCATATCCTTATGGGATCACAAAAAAGAAATATGCCATATCTTTGATATAATACCATAGAAATAAATGTCATATCCTTATGGGATCACATCAATAAATATGTCATATCTTTGTTATAATATCGTAGGAATAAATGTTATATCCTTATGGGATCACAACCAATAAATATGTCATATCTTTGTAATAATATCATAGACATAAATGTCATATCCTTACGGGATCACACACTATAAATATTTTCTTTTTCTTTGATCCTTAGCCGCCGACCGTCAAAGCAGTCAGTGGCCATCACGCCTAGTGGCGTCTTGTAGGGCAACAACAAATTGATTCCACTTTGCTCGGTCGGCGGCCATCCTTCGTACAGTGCCCCAACTCTGGTTCATTCTTTGCATCTCAGCCTCCACAGTCCTCCGCCAGGTTGTTTTTGGTCGGCCTCTCTTTCGTTTTCCTTCAGGGGTCCAAAGCATAGCTGTTCTTGTGATGGCATCGGGGTCTCTTCTGAGGACATGGCCAACCCAGCTCCAGCGTCTGCCAGCTATGATGGTGTGCATGTCCTCTTACTTGCTCCGAGTAAGCAGATCTTGGTTGGTGAGGGTATTCGGCCAAAAGATTCGGTGAATTTTTCTTAGGCATGTTGTGTGAAAAGAGGACAATTTCAACATTTCCTTATCTGTAACTCTCCAGCATTCTGCACCACAGAGAAGCACAGAAAGCACACAGCTCTGATATAATCTTAATTTTGTGCTTGTGTTGTATTGAGAGGACTTCCAGATGTTGTTTAGGCTAAAAAAGGCTGTTCTTGCCTTATTCATTCTGATGTTGATGTCTTTGCCTGCCCCGCCGTCTGGTGTTACTATGCATCCTAGGTATGTGAAGGTGTCTGTCTGTACCAGTTGCTGATTCCTTACTGATATGGGCTCAGGGTTGCTAACATTGCGCGTCATGACCTCTGACTTCTTTAAATTGATGTTCAAGCCCACCTGCTGGCTAAACTTATTAAGTCTATCCGTTTTTTCCTAGATGTGTTGATGTGAATGTGCTAGTAGTGCAATGTCATCTGCATATTCCAGATCTTCCAATGTAGAAAATGTAGTCCATCTTATTCCTCTTGGACTGCCCTCTGTTGTCTGGCGCATCACCCAGTCTATGACTGTTAAAAATAGAGTGGTTGATAAGGGGCACAATAAATATGTCATATCTTTTTTATAATACCATAGAAATAAATCATATCCTTATCTTAACACCCTACACTCCTTTGTCTGAGGTGACCCTTTGCACTCCTATTTCTCCATCGATCACCTTTTTTATTCTTTTTAAATTAATTAATTATTTATTTCTTATGTTTATTTCATTATTTATTTTCAACTCATTCTGACCTCTTCTATCTCTATAATAATAATAACCCCTTCAGTCTTAACTGACTGGGAATGTGCCCCTAAGGTGACAGCCCTCAGCTGCTTACTTTCCTGGTGTTCCTTTCGACGTTTTCTCCTCTCTTCTGCTTGTTGTGTGAGCTTCTTTTCACCCAAACAGAGGTGGCACCACAAATAGCATCGCCACTTGGTACGTACGATCGGCAGCTTCATTCTCTTAGGTTGCTGGATTTATGTCCAGTTCCCCCATGTCTCTCTTGCACACATCTTTGAATCTCAGCTGCGGTCACCCAACTGTTCTTTTGCCACCTGCCAGTTGTCCGTAGAAGATATCTTTTGGGATGCGACCATCTTCCATGCGGCGGACGTGGCCAAGCCAGCGTAGTCTGCGCTGTCTAAGCAGTGTATACATGCTTTGAAGGCCAGCTCGTGGCAACACCTCAATATTTGTCACTTTATCTTTCAACGAAATGCTGAGGATGTAGCGCAGACACCATAGATGGAAAGTATTGAGCCCTCTTTCTTGCTTAGCATAGGTTGTCCATGTCTCGATACCACACAGAAGTGTGCTGGTGACGCAGGCGTTATATACCGCAGATTTGGTCTTCATTATGAGTTTGGAGTTTCCTCAAACACGCGATGTGAGGCGAGCAAGGTAGCTGCAGCTTTGCCAATGCGGCTGTCAGTTTCTATGTCCAGAGAGAGTTTGTCATTGATGGTAGACCCCAGGTATGTGAAGTGATGCACCACTGCCAATTCATAGTTATCGATAGTGATAACTGGTGCAGCACCCACATCCTGACTCAGCACATTTGTTTTCTTTAGACTTATTGTGAGGCCAAAGTCCTTACATGCTGGGGTGAAGCGATTCATCAAGCTCTGAAGCTCCTGTTGGCTTTGAGTGATGACTGCAGCGTCATCAGCGAATAACAAGTCTCTTATAGTGACCCTTCTGTTTTTTGTTTTTGCCTTCAGCCTTGCAAGATCAAACAGACGGCCATCTGACCTAGTGTGAAGGCATATTCCTTCAGTTGCATCTCTGAATGCATGTATCAAGAGTAAGGCAAAGAAGATCCCGAAGTGGGTTGGAGCCAGAACGCAGCCTTGTTTAAAGCCACTGCGTATGTCAAAGGGCTGTGATGTGCTTCCAGCATACTGGACTGTTCCCTTCATGTCCTCATGGAATGACTTATCATTTCTAGCAATTTAGCAGGACAATCTATTTTCAGGAGGATTTTGAAGAGTCCATCCCTACTAACCAGGTCAAATGCCTTTGTGAGGTCTATAAAGGCGATAAAAAATGATCTTTTCTGCTCTCTTGGTTTTTCCTGAAGCTGGCGGAGAGAAAAGATCATGTCTGTTGTTGATCTACCTGCTCGGAATCCACACGTTGACTCTGGATATATGCGCTCAGCTAACTTATATAGTTGCATTAAAATGACTCTGGCAAAAACCTTACCAACAATACTAAGGAGAGAGATGCCTCTGTAGTTATTGCAATCACTTCTGTCTCCTGAGTCCTGACCAATAGTCATTTGCACAACGTCGAGCAGTTTGTTGAACTTTGCTTCTCGTAGCCTTCAGGATCTGTAGGGTTCTAGCACTCAGTGAACGTTTGTATTCAATCGCAGCACTTCGCTTAGCTTCAATGACAGGTGTCATCACATCTGATGAAGCATCAAACCAGTCATTTGTTAAAATAGGTAAAGGATCCCATTATACACGCCCATTGAGGCATATTGGGAATATGGTGTTAGGCCCATATTTTCTTGACCATCGGCACATTAGGGTGATGTGGTCAGCATCACGCCGGCCGCCTTAACCTTCCCAGAAGTTGCTCTAGTACCTAGTTTGTGCTGGGTCGAGCCAGGAGCCGTCTGCGGCCTAAAAAAATCCCACCTCATCTGGGAATCGAACCATAGACCACTGAGCTAGGAAGCCAGTGCACTAACCACTATGCTATTGCGGCTCAGTCTTTTGACTTCGCTGTTTTCTTACCAAAAGTGGCAAGTGCATTACTTTGAATGGTGTTCCGCAGGTGCTCTCAGTTCTCTGTAACAGTATCACCATGCTGTGGACTACTGAGCACTTTCTTGAAGGTCGCGGTAAATTGAGCAATCATGACAGGGTCTGAACGTGGTTTTCCTTCATGTCTGACATGATGGAGTTTTCTTGGTTGTGCTCTGATTTTACATCAAACCAAGGAGTCATCTGTATCATCTGCACTATAGTACGAGCGAGTGGAGAGCACAGACCTAAGAAGTGGCCTTCTGATGAGAATCAGATCCAATTGGTGCCAGTGCTTGGATCGTGGGTGTCTCCATGACACCGTATGCTGGGATTTTGTCTGAAAGTAGGTGTTGGTCACGCAGAGGTCATGATGGACACACAACTCCAAGGGCTGTTGTCAATTTTAATTCATCTTGCCAATATCAAACCTGCCCAGACATGAAACATTATCGGCACCCACTCTAGCATTAAAGTCACCAAGGAGAACAAGCTGTTCTTGCCTAGGTGTGCTTTTGATGACTGCTGCTAGATTCTCGTAGAACTCATCTTTAGCTTCTGAGGCAGAGTAAGGAGTAGGAGCATACACACTGACAAGGGTGATGGGACCTACACTAGTTTGCAGGCGGTGCGTTAACAGGCGTTCGGATCCATTATCGCCTGGTTCAACCATTTTAGTTAGCGATTTTTTTACCGCAAAACCTACTCCGTGTTCTCTAGTTTTAATAAGGTCTTTCCCTTGCCAATAAAATGTTTAGTCCTTCTCGCTCACCATTCCTGGGCCTGCTAGGCGTGTTTCCTGAAGTGCAGCTGTATCCACCTGAAGTCCAATTGAGTTCGTCATTGATTACGGCTGTCTTCCTGACATCTTTTATGTCCTGTAGGTTTTTGGACAGTCCAGTTAACATAGTCCGGTGTTCTAGCATCCCAATCTGATAAGTTGTTTATTTCTATTACTTCTTGTTTTTTTTTAATTGCTTGGTGCAAAATTTTCTGTCCACTGTTCGGGTTTGACCCTAATCCCCATGCACCCAATGTGGAAAGCAGACAGTGGTGGGACAACACCTAATTGACTGGGGGCTGCCCAGCTTGAAGCTGTTGATCAAGCTGTTGCCCACGCATCATGTTCCCCCTCTCCACGCAGCCGGTAGATCCAAAGAAATGGCAGTAGCCACGTTGCAGGAGTTGCCAGAATAATGTTGAATCAACACTAGACTGCCTTAGGGACTCCAACTCCAGATTTTTCCTCAGGGTTTGCTCCCGAAGCCTTTCCCATAAATGGAAATTCCCACTAGGCAGCGGTGATTTGAATTCAGAGTTTTACCTTCTCTTAGACAGGCTACAAACCAAGGATCACAAGCCCTATCTGCCCGAAGCTACTGGTTTTAAGGCACCAGTGACTCGCCTTCGCCCCTTCTCCCGTCAATGGAAACAGTTCCACCGGGCTCAAATTGAGCCACACATGAAAGCCGGGAGCTGGGCTTGGTTGACAGAGGCTATTTGAGGCATGTGCCATAGAAGCATTTATCTGCAGTGAGAGCTTATCCTCACTACAACTTTCGGACATAAGAACCTTTGGAACCTTCTATCTCTGGTACTCATTATTATGTTTGGGTAGTTTCTTGTTCAGTTTCGTTTCTTAGTATCTACTGTTTACATCTGGAAGTGACAGCCATTTCATTTGCTTGTGGCGCGTTCGCCCTTTGGCAGGTGTGGTAGGTATTAGCCGCTTTGAGGGAAGTACCCAGTTTTTATATTTTATTTTATTTAGATTCTTATGTGTCCTATTTAGCTCTCACTTTCTTTCCTCTCCCTGATGAGGGCCTTGTGGCCGCAATGTTGGCTATTTTCTTTTGTCTTTCGTCCTCGTAAGGACATAAATCCTTTTTTGGATTTTTTTCATGTCCATCAATCGTAGTAGAAACACTATTGCTTTATCATCATATTGATTTATAAATTCTAGAAAAATGTTACTGCACACTGAATCCTGAAGCATATTCAACTGACACCATAATAACATTTCTTTTTCCCTAGGTATGACTGCATTCCTTACCAACAGTTAGATCAGTGTGGTGGTTGTTCTGAAGGGCAGGTGTGTATAGATACTGGAATCCGATGTGTCAAAGCTCCTTGTCCTACATTCCAGTGTGTCCCACTTGATGAATGTGGGGGATGTCCCAGTGATCAAGTCTGTATAGATACAGGAATCCGATGCGTCAAAGCTCCTTGCCCTACATTCCAATGTGTCCCACGTAATGAATGCGGTGGATGTCCCAGTGATCAAGTCTGTATAGACACTGGAGTCCGATGTGTCAAAGCACCTTGCCCTACATTCCAATGTGTCCCACGTAATGAATGCGGTGGATGTCCCAGTGATCAAGTCTGTATAGACACTGGAGTCCGATGCGTTAAAGCACCTTGCCCTACATTCCAATGTGTCCCCCGTGATGAATGTGGAGGATGTCCCAGTGGTCAAGTCTGTAATAACACTGGCATTGTATGCATCACTGAGCACTGCCCAACATTTCAGTGTATCCCAGTTGATGAATGTGGTGGATGTCCCAGTGGTCAGGTCTGTAAAGGCACCGGGATAATATGTAAAACGACGCCATGCCCAAGTTTTGAGTGTGTCCCAGAGTGTCCTTTAAGATGTCCTGCAAACTATGCTTGTGAGTTTACAACAAACGAGTGTTCTGGAAACAAAGGTATCTCATGTTTTCCAACTCTCGTATCAAAATGCGTGCGAGTAAAACCCGAACTCGGAAGTTGTCCACAAGTACCCAGGCGATTGCGGACTCTGTCTTTCTATTGTCTGCTAGAGAGGTTATTTTTTAAGTGTCAAAGCGACAGAAATTGCATTAGAAACAACCAAAAATGTTGTACTTCTGTCTGTGGAAATAACGTATGTACTGCAGTAAAAAAGCGTCTTATTGGTGATGATTAAACATTCTGATTGCTAGGAATCTTACTTTTATATTGTTAGAAATCGTACTTTTGTAACTTATAAGTGTATCCATAACAATCAGTGACTAAAATAATTCCTAGTTTAATTAGACTTTTAGTATAAACCAGACTTAGTACAACACGTATTCATATGTTTGGAAAAACAATGTTGCTGATGTTTATTTGAAATATTTATTATAAAATAAATATAGATTAAGCACTCAGTACTCCAGAATAAATAAAGAAAATAAATAGCAGTTTATTAAATCTTTAATTTAAAATAATGTTGGATTCAGTAAGCCACTAATTGAAATTAAAAACTGAAAGTAAAGAACAATATGTCATCTATTTAAAATAAAGATGAATTTAGCAGTTTATTAAAACATTTTATGAACAGTAAGGTTGTATGTAGCAAGAAAATATTAATTGTTTTTAAAAAAAATAGTTACGACAGCTAATTAACATCCTTAGATTATAAAAAAGAGAGTTTTGAGCCATTGCTCATAGCAGTATTTTAGAACAGGAAACAGCAGCTAGTGGCAATGTTTAAAAGGAAAGATTAATTTACTAGGTTAGAAGTCCTAATTACATAAATGGTGTTTGATCAGCCCACCATAGCCTTTTCCATCTCTAACTGTATTCATGCAGTGTAATTTTGTTTCCATAATTTATTTAATAGACTGCCTGATAGTCTTATGAGAAGGTAATTTTGTTTTCCAAATCCAGTGCTTCTGCCATTTTTTTGTACTTTTTCCTAAATTAAAATCTCGTTGGTTGATTGGTTGGCAATTTGCCATTGCACAGCTCCACCTTACATATATTTTTGGATTAAAATTTTACTCATATCTAACATTACCTGCATACTCCTGCTACAGACCCATTCAGGGAAAATGTAATTGGTATATTCTTGTTTCACGCTCATTCTGGACAAACTTTCCCTTCAAACACATGCTTGAAAATTATGATGGGCAAACACGGCTTTCAAAGTCTTGCTTCAGATTCAATCTGAGCAAATGTTAATTTCAGACTTTTGCTGCAGACTAGTTCTAGACAAACCTTACCTTCATACTCTTGCTTAAAACTCATCCTTGGCCAATGTGACACTCCTTCAAACTCATGGCCAATGTGACACTCCTTCAAACTCCATACCTGTCAACCTGTATGCATTTTTCGTACAATGTACATATTTGTGATATTTTTAACAGTGTACGGCCGTACAGACTCGTTGTACGGATTTTTCCTCCCTCCCAAAAAAAAAAAAAAAAAAAAAAAAAAAAAATTTAAAAAAAAAAAAAAAAAAAATTCTAAACATATTTTCCAACCCAAGTGTTTTAAAATTTTAAATCATAAATATTTTCTAGCCCAGGCTTTTTTTAAACCAATTTTGTTATTCCGGGAATCTCGGCGTCTGTTTTTAAATTGAAGTCTGTCGCAGCAACCAATCAAATCCTTTTATACCCAACAATTCAGCAAAAACTTTGAATTCGGCCTCAAACACTTTCGGCTTTCAGCATGACATGATGTATTTTTAAAGTTACTTGTTATCAGCCACGTTTGCCAAGACACTGCGATGCCAATTTGTTTAAAAAAAGCTAAGTACCTATAACTTGGTTAAATATTGCTGTTGTTTTGCTTTGTTACAATTTAATCACTGTCTTAATCTTTCCAGTTATATCTTGCCCTTCAGTATATTTCCGATAAATTAATGTCATAATATTCTGTGTAGGCCCTGCATAACTAAAAAAAAAAAAGTTTGTTTGTGTTGAGTAGGCCTACTTTATACCGGCGATCGAGATTCACTGCTTTATTTTTCATAAAGCGGCGATCTATTATAATAGATGATAATTCTCATTGGTCTAGGCTATCAATTTTTAAATAATAATTTTGTAAATTTTTGGCAGTACATTTTTTCTTCCTAGATTAATATTCTGTTCACAATTTAGTTAATTTTTTTATTTTTTGCTGTTGCTTTGCTTTGTTGTATTTTATTTTTGTCGTTCTCTTAATCTTTCCAGTTATATTTTGACCATTTCAATATTTCCAATAAATTAATATTTAAAATTTTGTGAAGGCCATACAAAAGTAGAAAAATAAAGTTTATTTGCATAGAGTAGGCCTACCTACTTTATTTCAGCGGTCGAGATTAGCTGCTTTATTTTTTAATAAAGTGGCAATCTATTATCACTGGTCTTGGCTACCAACTCTTAAATAATTTTGTAAATTTTTGGTGCTACGTTTTCCTTCCTAGATTTGATATTCTGTTCATAATTTGTTAAATTTTTTTTTTTTTTGCTGTTAGCTGTTTGCTTTGCTTTGTTGTTGTTTTTTTTTTTTCGTTCTCTTAATCTTTCTAGTTATATTTTGATCATTTAAATATTTCCAATAAATTAATGTCATAATATTCTGTGTCGGCCCTACATAACTAGAAAAAATAAAAAAGTCCACACAGACTGCAGGAGGTCCATGAATGCAGACACACTCACTTCTTTTTTACAGTGTAAGATTAACATTGATACATGCTGTGCAGACTTTAAGCCCACAAATGCAATTCTGCAAAGTGGTAAAAGTGCATGTGTTGATTATAATACAAAACACTGCTTCGAAAGAATAGTACCTCGCGATCACTAAGTTTTTTATATGTAAAGAACAGCATGAGACTATTAGCATGTTTTATACCACACTAATTCAAATGCTAATAGATTTGTATATGTCATTTCTCGTTTTAAAACTGTATTGTGTATAATTTATTAATATATTTTTTGCGTAAGGATTTTTGGGTGTTTGTAAGGATTTTTTTGGTCCGGCATACAGATTTTTGTCTCAGGAGGTTGACAGGTATGAAACTCATTCTATGAAAGTATAACCTTTATGCTCACAGGAGCAAACTCATTCTGGGAAAATTGTATTGTTATATTCCTGTTTCATGCTCATTCTGAGCAAACCTTACCTTTATACCCCAGCTTAAAACTCATTCTTGACCAGTGTGATACTCCTTCAAACTCATTCTGGTCAAATATGACCTTCATGCTCCTGTTTCAACTCATTCTGGGCTAATATGACCTTCATGCTCTTATTTCAAACTCATTCTTCGCTACCTTCTCAAATTGTTGCTTCAGACTCAATCTGGGAAACCCTACTTTCAGGCTCCTGCTTCAGACTCATTCTGGGCATCTGTGACTTTCAGACACATGCTTCATGATTATTCTAGAAAAAATATGACCTTTAAACTCCCTCTTCAAACCCAGTATGGACATTTTTTTTCTTTAAACTCCTACTTCAAACTTATACTTGGACAACTTTACCTTCAAATTCATGTTTCAAAGTCATTCTGGTCCAACGTGTTGTTTAAACTCCTGCCTCAGACTTACTCTTGGACAACATTACCTTCAGATTCATGTTTTAAATTAATTCTGGTAAAACTTACTTTCAAACTCTAGCTCACAACGTATCTTGGAAAAACTACCCCAAGACTCATGCTTTAGGGTCATTCCAAGCCAATGTAGGATTTTGGTTATCAGCAGTGTCATAACTTTATATAAGAAAATTAATTTTAACAGTGTCATAATGACTTTTTATCTACTTGTGGAACTGAGAAATGATAAACCATTAAACAGTAGCATTTACAAGCTGCTACTTCAATGTAAAATTAATGTTTCAACTTTTGACCCTAGAGGTATTTTGTGCTTTGGTTTAATGCAGTTATTGGGAAATCAAAAATAAAATATTTTCCAAGAGTTATGCATTGTTTTAGTATTTGTCTGTAAGTCTTTTCATCCATCTCTCCATCAGTCAATCTAACCATCCATCCATCTAACCATCCATCACTATAACCATCCATCCATCTATCTTTCTGTGATAGCAAATGAGGCTGTTGGTAGCTGTGTTCTTCTTCTTTGCTCTCAAATAACCACATGTCTCTCTTCTAGAACTGGCAGTCCATTTAGGCTTTTCTCTTCTAGAACTGGCAGTCCATTTAGGCTTCTCTCTTCTAGAGTTGGCAGTCCATTTAGGCTTCATCATACAGTTTCTCCCCCTCAGCTGGGTTGGAGAAGGCCATGCTGTCACCCTTGCTCCTCTCATGGAGCTGACAATTTTGGAGGACACATGCTGCTGTTTGTTTGTCCTCCACACATGGACACATATGTAGATGATTGTTGCATGGTCAGCGAGCATTTTGGTTTGAACTTGATTCGGATGGTCGCACCATGTAACACTCCTACTAAATAAAATGAAATAGTTCACGTGTGGCGATGTATGACGCGTTAGACTTGGTTACGGGGAGTCTTTGTGTAGCCTTCAGGCCTATGGCAGTGTTTTGGAATATGTGGCATAACCACTAACCTATATGTATAACCCTCTGTTTTCGGGCTTTCAATAGCTTATGAAATGATAATGTATAAGGACCAGTGAGTCCATGATTTATGTAAATAATAATGTGTAAGGACCAGTGAGTCCAGGATTTATGTAAGACGGTAGTAGTAAAACGCGATATTCGTTAAACATGATAATGTGTAACGGCTGTTAGAGCCTGGCGAGCAATGCCAAATATAATATGGACATAGTTATGATATATACATATATATATATTAGGCAGAGACCCTAATAGAACTGTAAGCGGACAGTTTAATACTGCGTGAATAATAATATTTATGGCAAGCAGTTTGGTTGAAATATAATTGAACGTTAATTAAAATGGCAAAGTAATAGACATGCAATGTCTAAGAAATAGTAGACTCTACGCTGTGATGTATCAAGTGCTCTTGATGTGAACTATATTAATTATTGTCGTTGATTCATATTGAAAGGATGAATATTTATTAAAGCATTGTAAGTCGTCAAACAAATAGACTTATTCAATGAAGGCGTTCGAAGTTCCAGTTATGACTGTTTTTATGAATAATGATCAACATTGAACTTCAAATCTTCTGGTCAGAAGAATATATATATACAACAGAATACATACTATGTCAAACTAGAAAAATGGAACGAAATAAGACAACACTGTCAGAGAAATATATAAGGCGATTTATTGAATGAACGTTCAGATACAACTAACTAAAGAATCACGAAACGAATCTATTGTTGCAGTACCAAAACGATACTGGGTGTAAAGCAGACCAGATAAATAAACATTACATGAAACGTAATACTATATTAACCCACTCAATTAGAGAAAAGTCCGCAACAGCATATCTGTATGGTGTGATTATAATGGTCCTTCTGGGTTTGTTGTGTTGATATGGTTTGAAGCACTATGACCCTTGTTGTTAATGGGCTTGATGTAATATTGTTGATGATGGTTTGAAGCGCTGTGACTCTTGTTGTGGTCATTAATAGGCTTGATGTGATAATGTTACTGCTGCCGTCTCACTTTCTTACACTTCACCATCACAAAAAAAAAACCAAATAAAGAGCACTGGTATTGACAGGGGCTCTAGAGGGGTCTATTAAAGCCCTGTCATTGAATCGAGGAGTAATACAGTAACAGCAAATCAAAAACCAAACAGATTAGAACAAAACAAAGTTAAACATCCAGGAACTACCAAGCACAAAGTTCTGGGACCTCTGAAGTACCAAAGAAAAAACGTTAACTAATGTCTTCATACTTACAGAGTGAATGTATCTATGTATGAGTATGTGCTTGGGTTGTTGTTTAACTAGGGCTGCTGAGTTTTTTGCTTTTTTGCAGCCAATAACAAGACTCCTTGGTATTATCTACACTGTAGATCTAGGCTTTTCCTGTGGCTTTTCTGCCATTCCAAAACGTGCTAAGTTGAAGTCATGAGCTCCAGTGTCTCCAGCTTGGCTTGCATTTAAAGGATCGTCACATCTGGTCCCAAGCTAGGAGTAGGACGCATGTGGCAATCTGTGCATTCCCCACCATCCAAGGGGGCTCTCCTATATAGAGCTAAAATACTGTGCTCTGGTTCTGGGCTCTCCCTAGGAATTGTCACGTCCTGCACAGAGTCACTTCTCAGCTCCCCATGCCTATCACTGGGTCCACGGCGAGATCTTCCTGCATGTAGTCAACCAGGGTCCAATATTAGTACATGGTGTAAAATGTGTAAGCTAATCTTGAATATATAAAAATTTTGAATGTTAGCCTTAAATTGTTGCTTTCTGTTCTATCCTTGGTATTTCGTGGAAGGATATGACAAATGTCAAGGTATTGTCACATGCTGGCCTTCAAAGCATGTATACACTGCTTAGACAGCGCAGACTGCGCTGGCTTGGGCATTTCCGCCACATGGAAAATGGTCGCATCCCAATTGATATCTTCTATGGACAATTGGCAGATGGCAAAAGAACAGTTGGGTGACCGCAGCTGCAGTTCAAAGATGTGTGCAAGAGAGACATGAGGGCACTGAACATAAATCCAGCAATCTGGGAGGATGAAGCTGCCGATCGCACTAAGTGGCGATGCTCTCTATGGCACCACCTCAGATTGGGCGAAAAGAAGCTCTCATGGCAAGCAGAAGAGAACAGAAAACACCAGGAAAAAAAGCAGCTGAGGACTGTTGCCTCTGGGGCATTCCCATAGACATGACAGTCACGGCCTATTATTATTATTATTGAGAGGTAATCAGTTGTCAAGTACAATGTGTTCCTCAATTAAAAAAACAATTATTATTCTTAATACAGAAAATAAGGTTAAGGGACACTAAAAAGAAGGTAAATAACTAGATTAATGAATGTATAATGGTAATAAGAAAATGGAAACATTATATATCAATTAATACAAACTAATACAATTAAAATATAGGGATCACTTTTATCCACCCACGCAATTTGATATAAAGAAAGAAATGTAGGATAAAAAAACTTCAAAAATTAAAGAAAACGTAGAGATTTATAAATTTTAAAACCACAAGGATATGTGACAGAAGTGTAAAAGTAAATATAAGTATCATATCAATCTAATATCCACAAATGAAGGTCTTTTATATTTGGGCATGCGCCCTAATATAACCAACGTACCTCGTGTCTAAGTTGAATGGGGCGCACCTCGCCAAAAGAAGACAAAACTCCAATAAAAAAACAAACATATTAACCGATTTTTCTCCCCCCCCCCCCCCCAAAAAAAAAAAAACGTAAAAAATACACAGACAGAAATATATTCACTAATCAAAATTTTATTTTCAGCCACGTCCTAAGAGTAAAAAGAGGTGACATTTTAATACAAGATAAATGACAAAAATAAATATCCCTGCAAGACATCAGAGCAGAATGAAATACACACATTAAGAATCAGATTTAAATGCTGTTGTTGTTGTTTTGATGAGTTGATGGGTGGAGATCGGGCACTAACAGCTGACCATTATTGCCTCTTCTTGTTCCATCTTGGTCTACCCTGTTCAACCTGAAAGTTGGTTATAATTGGGGTAGTTAGTGTCATTTTATTTACTAATTTTGTATTTAATTTAAATAACTATTGTCTTTTGTAGTAGCTGATTTTTATTTATATTAGTATTTGTCCATTTTATTTTCTCTTTTGTATTGTTTATAGATATCTATTGTCCTTTACACTTGGTTTTAATTTGTTTTAGTATTTGTTCTTTTTGAGTTGTTACCCTCTTTTTTTTTTAATATACCTCGTTGTCTTTCCTTATCCTATGAGTAGTTATTTAGTTTTTTGTTAATGCTTTGTTAGTTCTTGTTGCTTAATTTCTATTTAGTTGGATGTTTTTTCCTGAAGTACTAACCTTATATGTTTTCCTTTGTTTTATGTATATATCTTTTAAGTATTGATTGGGCATCTCTTGGGGCATCTATACTTAAAACCTTATCACCTGTCATGTCTATATTGTGATATCTATAGTAAGTTTTTAATTCAAGCCTTTGTTGTTCGTACTTTTTACAGTGGATCAGGTAGTGGTCTATGTCATTCTCTTCCTGACATTCTTGGCAGTGTGGTTCCTCTATCATAAAGTATGCTGCACCGAGACGGAGACGCCACAGTTTTTTGTTTGATGGTATCTTTAATTCTTCTCTGACCTGGCACATCCTCGTTGGTTCTTTCAGCAGTGTGAACGCGTGTCTGCCTTTTCTGCTTTTCTTCCAAGATGTCTTCCATTCCTCATTTATAGTTATCTTTACTTGGCTCTTGATCTCCGACCTTCTCAGTCCTGCTCTTATATTGTTTTTACTTGTTCTTCCATTCTTGGCGTTCTGATCTGCCAACTCGTTACCAGCAATACCTATGTGTGCTGGAACCCACACTAGCCTCACACTACATCCTCTGTTCCCTAGTGATGTATTAATTGCTAGAATTTCTTCCTTTATGTCTGGCCGGCTACATTTACCTGGGTGTTCTAGTGCTTGTAGTGATGATAGTGAGTCTGTAAATATCGTAACAGCTTCTGGTGGGTTATCTTCGATTATTTCTAAACTTTTAAGAATTGCTACCATCTCTGCGGTAAAAATTGAAGCCCCTTTTGTTACACTGTAGCTCTTTTTTATTCTCCATTGTGGTATTACAACTCCGGCACCTAGTTGCCCACTATCATCCTTGGATCCATCAGTGTAGACGGCCAGACTTTGTTTAGTTAGTTGATCTATAAAATTTCTACTTATCATTTTGGCTTCCTTATCTTCTATGTTTTGTTTGATCTTTTCAGTAAGTGAGTAGTCTATGATTGGTGTTTTTAGTTCCCAGGGTGGTATTTTGCTTCTATATTTATTACTATTTTTAATTGTGTTTGATAGTTCTTTGAGCTGTGTTAGATCTTCTATAGTTCTCCACCCTGTTGGATATCTATCTTTATTTAAGGGGACGTCCCATACACTTGGTTGGTTTTTGACAAATGCTTTATGTGCTGGGTGGGTCACTTCTTGTGCTACTTTACTCCAATAATTTAATCTTAGTTCTTTCCGTCTTAGACCAAGGGGCGGTATGCCAAGAGCTACTTCCAGTGCTTCTACTGGTGTCGATATAAATGCACCTGTAATGGTTCTCATGGCTGCATTTTGAATTTTGTCTAGTTTTGCTTTGTTGGAAACTGCAGCTGAGTCATAGACTATGCTGGCATAATCCAGTTTCCCCCTGATGAAAGACTTGTAGAACATAAGCATTACTTTATTGCTGGCCCCCCATCCATTACCTTTTATAATCCTTAGTATATTTAGGGGTCCCCTACAGCTTTCTACTAAATTGTCTATATGTTTATTATAATTTAGTTGTTTATCTAAAGTTATGCCCAGAAATCTTGTTGTTGCATAGGTACATATTTTCTGTCCTTTAATGGTTATATTGATTTTGTTTTGTTTTTTTAAATTTCCTTTGCTGAAAATCATACCTACTGTTTTGTTTACATTAATTTGGAAGCCCCAACTTTTCATCCACTCTGAAACTTTATCTATTTGATTTTGAAATAATAAAACATCTACAAGCACACTCTCATAGTGCATTATTACATAGGCCTTAAAATATTTAAATTATACAAAGTAAACAATTACAAGACCAACTTTTGGAACATCATCACTTTTAAAAAATCAACAATGCCTTTGGCGTTGAAAATATACAAGAAAATACACCGTTGTATCTGAAAACGTGTTTCTAATATCTGATATTTCATAAACCCTTAGCATATCAAGGTAACTTTCTCCATGAACAGTACTTATGAAACTGTGATAATCAAAGGGACAATATCGTGAGAAATAGTGTTGGGAAGAGTAGGAGAGTAAAGTCCGACAGAAAAGTTTTCAGTATAAGAAATCAAAGACAATTAAAACTAGTCACATGATTATTAAAAGTAGAGAGAATAAAAGGAGAACGAGAATCAGGATGCAGTGTCTGAATACAATAATCTGAATATAACACAGAACAGAAAATAAAATGACATTAAATACCATAATTATAACGGACAATTAGGTTGAACAGGGTAGACCAAGATGGTGGACGACCGGAGACAATGACATTCAGCTGTTACTAGCCCTCTCTCCACCCATCACCGTTAAAAAAAAAAAGAAAAAAGGATGTAGTGTCACACTGACATGGATACCAGCACATGTTGGTATAGCAGGAAATGAGCTTGTGGACAAAGAAGCCAAAGGGGGAAGAACCAGTTATAACAAAATTGAAGTAGTCCTAGGGAAAGCTTAATTTTTCAAGCAATAACTAAAGAATGGATAATAGCATTGGACCAAAGTAAAAAATGAAGATACTCATTTAAAATCCTGAAAAAAAAAGCAAAAAATGTCAAATACAAGAACTAAAAATACTAATTAATAAAAAATTGCCAAGGCTCAAGCTTGGAACTGGATATTTCATGATAGAGGAACCCACATGTGAAGAGTGTCAAGAACCAAACACAATTAGACACTTTCTGGTGGCCTGCATAAAATATGACCAGCAGAAGCAAAGCATTAAGACACACTGCAATAACCACAAGGTAAAATTAAGTGTAGAAAATCTCATGGGCATTAAGACCCCACCAGAAATACAAAAATTAATAAAACATTTTATTACAAAAACAAAAGCTAACATATAAAAAAATAAATAAATAAGGATGCGAGCCAGTAGTCTACAGTGGTAGTAGATGTCCCTCCAGATAAATACGGAGTGACTACAAATAAACCTCCAATCAATATTAAATGCATACCAGTATAGACACTACCATTTGTCTGAACAATAACACAATATGAACTATAATTAACAAGTAAAAATACCTACTAGAGAAATAATACAGCATAGAGCATCAAATAAATATAAACAAGGAAATATTATAATAAAAGAAACGCATCCTGATATAACCAACAGCCCCATGTATGGTGGATGGTTGAAAGCTGCGTGCTACAAAAAAAAGTAGTAAACACCTTAACTCTTTGAGGACGTAGGGGTTTTCCCATGTTTTACGCACAGAATTTTGTGCCACTCAGGTTTTTCAAATAGGAGCCGTGGTTAGTGCACTGGCTTCCTAGCTCGGTGGTCCATGGTTCGATCCCAGGTGGGATATTTTTAGACCGCAAACGGCTCCGGGGTCGACCCAGCCTCATGAATTGGGTACCAGAGCAACTCTGGGAAGGTTAAGGCGGCCGGCGTGATGCTGACCACATCACCCCTAGTGTGCCGATGGTCGAGAAACTATGGGCCTAACACCATATTCCCAATATGCCTCAATGGCCGTGTAACGGGATCCCAGGTTTTTCAAATAGTGTTACCATTTAAGGGTTGGTTCGTTCTTTCAATGTTTTTGAAAAATATGATCATGTTCTTTATATCTGGAAAGGAAATTGAATGAGGATTCTGAATATTTTCAGTTTATAATTTTTAAAATAAGTATAAAGTAGTTAGAGACGAGGAAGAAAAAAATTTAACAAAAAAAAAAAAATAAAAATATCAGACTTACCCACTGAAGACAGCTAATTCATCAGTTGTGTTATTACAAATTTTTTAAAACTACATCCATTTTGGAAATAAATAATATGGTTCAAGTTTATACTCTAACTGCTTTTCATTTGGCATCAAGAATAGGAACGACTCTATTGTCACATACTGATATTGTATTAGTTCTTTCTCCAGTCATTGACAGCTAATAGAAGATGTCTTCCCTTAAACCAGAATAGCCTTATCCATTAAGGATCGTCGCATTTCTTACAAGCCACACATATATTTTCTTTTTAGAGAGGTTCTAGATAAGGTTATAGGTTTTAACTACATTCTTTTATACACACACACTAGTAAGTAACCCGTCAAAATTGACGGGTTCTTAGTAATAGTGTGCTCTTTCTGTTACATATCCTAAAGACGGCACTATTTCTACTTTGGTCATTTCATAAATTTATATTATAGGTCACGGTCATTAGATCTTTGTAGAAAAAATTATCCGAATGCATTAGACATTACGCCATGTGGCAACCTTTCAAAAAGGACATGGGGAGAAATGATATTGAACTAATGGAATGAAATTTGATAAATATGGCCACGAATTTAACAGAAGTAAGGTCTCATATTTGCACAAGTCTGGAAAACAGGGACAACACCATCAGAGTGGAGAAAAGGAATAATTGTCAAATTGCCCAAAAAGAGAGATCTTGCAGACTGCAATAATTGGAGAGGAATCACTCTTCTCTCAGTTCCCAGCAAAATACTAGGCAGGATAATTATACAGAGAATCTCAAAAGCAGTAGACCACAAACTGAGGAAAGAACAAGCAGGATTTAGAAAGAACAGAAGATGTGTAGATCATATATTTACCCTCAGGAACATTATAGAGCAGTGCTCAGAATGGCAAAGACAGCTGTACATTAATTTCGTTGATTTTGAAAAGGCTTTTGACAGTATACATAGGGACAGTTTATGGAAAATACTGAGGGCTTATGGAATTCCAAGCTGCATAGTGTCAATCATAAAAAGCCTTTATGCCAACTTTACGTGTAGCATTGGGCAGAGCAACCTAACCTTTGAAGTGAGGACAGGAGTACGACAGGGATGCCCCTTATCAACCACTCTATTTTTAACAGTCATAGACTGGGTAATGCGCCAGACAACAGAGGGCAATCCAAGAGGAATAAGATGGACTACATTTTCTACATTGGAAGATCTGGAATATGCAGATGACACTGTAATATGAATACATTAAAGTACGAACCACACATTGTAATATAATGCAAATCTTGACATGTACGACATTCTGTAAATAAACATGGCTACAAACTGAACATGCTTTTACTGAGTGCCTTCTGAAACATGTGTGTGCTTGTGTAGATGACGAGGTAATGCTTATATACATACATCATAACATTACATGGTGGCAGCGGTCGATACCGGACTGACAAAAAAAAACAGCTACACGATAACACGTGAGTACAGTATTCGGCTAATTTTCGTCATCGAGGTCAGCCATGGCGGCGAAACAATATCGCAACGCACCGCAAATGAGATTCGCCGGTCAAGATGATAAGAGTGAAGCTTTCTTGTTATGGCGCCAACGCATAGATCTATATTCCAAGACCACTGGTCTGGAAGGACAAACCCTAACTCCATATATCCTAGAAGCATTGGACGATGAAGGTTTGAAAATTTACAACAGTTTTGCTACCGCCATGCCTGTGGAGTCGGCGACAGACCCCGCAGCCATATTGGACGAATTTGAAAAACGTCTGATAATAAAGCACACGAACTTTAGAGCGGCAAGATTAGAACTTCACCACCTGCGACAGAAACCTGGTGAAAGTCTAGATGATTTTTTCACTCGCATCAAGGAGAAAACAAGTGTATGCAAATTTAACAAAGAAGAAGAAAAAGAGCGAATTATCGAACAGATCCTTCTCAGCACACCAATGCCAGAGTTCCAGAAATGGATACTGAGCCAGAGTGATACACTAACTTTACAACAACTTCTGGATGAAGGCAGGAAACACGAGGCACAAGCACTAAACATTAAACAAATTCAGCAAGGTACAGTAACAGCCCAGGTGGATGCAGTAAAAAGCTATAAACCCAAACAAAACAAAGCAACTGGTTCGAAGCAACAAGAAAAACACAACACAAGCAGAGGTGCTATGTGTAAATGTTGTGGCCTAAACCACATACAAAACCACTGTCCAGCTAAAGACTCTACATGTCATTACTGCAGAAAGAGGGGCCACTGGATAAAATTATGTTTCAAGAGGAAACAAGACAGTGCTCAACACAACCTTCACAGCAGAGAGTCATCAAAACAAACACACTTTATGATGACTGAGGACCTTGACTCCAGTGAAGAAAGTGATCCTTCCACATTTGATACTGTGAAGATACTAACTTTCAGTAATGAACCAAAGAGAACGCAGGCTTTCTGCAAGGTACAATTCCGAATACCAGGAATTAAAAGGCACAAAGAAAGATATATTCGGTTCAAGATAGACACAGGTGCCCAAGGTAACACTCTACCCTTAAGAATATTCAGACAGATCATGCCTGACAAGGTGGATGAGCAAGGATTTCCCACAAGGGATGTAAAAAGTAGGAGTGGCAGGACAAAGCTAAGAGCTTACAATGGAACAAGTATAGACTGTTTCGGAGCAGTAACACTTGAATGTTTATACAGAGACTCTGAATGGACACCGTCAACATTTTACTTGGTAGATGTTGAAGGACCTGCAATTTTGGGTTTACCAATGTGCGAAAAGCTGAGTGTGGTAACTATTAACAACATTAAAGCTGACAAAAAAGAACATCTTACTCTACACGTCACTGGAGTAGATGACCTTAAACAGCGATTCCCAGAACAGTTCGACAGAATAGGCAAACTTCCAGGAAAGGCAAGATTCTTTTTAAAAGACAACGCTGAGCCAAAGATAGACCCACCTAGAAAGTATCCTATACATGTTAAACAGAAACTTGCCACAGAACTAGAAAAGATGGTGCAGAATGATGTTATTAGAAAGGTTGAAGAGCATTCTGATTGGTGTAGTAGTATCACAACCGTTCTGAAGCAGGATGGTTCTCTTCGGGTTTGCCTTGACCCAAAACACTTAAACAACAGTCTAAAGCGCTGTCCACACAAAATGCATACAGTGGAAGAGATAACTCACAGATTCCACAATGCCAAATATTTTTCTAAACTAGATGCTGTACACGGATACTGGAGTGTTGAGATAGCAGAGGAAAGTCAACTCCTTACAACTTTTCGAACACCATTCGGCAGATATTGTTTCAAGAGACTCCCATTTGGTTTGAATGTATCACAAGACATCTTTCAACAGAAGATTGACAACATTGTTGAGCAATGTTCTGGTACAGTGGCTATTGCGGATGACATTGTAGTCTGCGGCAGGTCAGAACAAGAACACGACCGTAACTTGATTAACTTGATGCATGTAGCACAGGCCAATGGGCTAACATTCAACAGCAAAAAGTGTACAATTAAGGCAACGGAGATACAATTTTTTGGATTGCTGTACACCCAGAATGGTGTAAAACCAGACCCTAAAAAGGTTGAAGATATTCATGACATGCCAACACCAGCTACAAAGAAGGAACTGCAACAATTCTTAGGTGCTGTCAATTTCCTAGCACAATTCATACCAAATTTGTCAGCTGCTGCGGAACCTTTGCGATCTCTACTACAGAATGAAACTCCGTATGAATGGTCAGAAGACTACCAACACATATTCAACCACTTGAAGATCCTCATATCATCTGATGCATGCTTGAAATACTATGACATGCAAGCACCCACTTTTCTCATGGTTGATTCCAGTCTGAAAGGCCTAGAAGCAGCACTTTTGCAACCAGACAAAAATCCTGAAGGACACTATGCCAAAGAACTTCGTCCTGTAGCTTACGCAAGCAAATCATTAAGTTCTGGCGAAAAGAAACTTGCAAACATTGAAAGAGAAATGCTAGCTGTACGTTTTGGAATCAAACGCTTCCACACATTTCTTTTCAACCGCCCATTTACAATTCTCTCAGATCACAAACCACTTGAGATGATTCATAAAAAACCAATAGCTTCAGCACCACCACGACTACAAGCTCTGTTATTGGAAACACAAGGTTATGATTTTAATATTCAGTATATCCCAGGAGAGGATATAGGTCTTGCAGATGCTCTCAGCAGACTACCAAACCCCAACAAGACAGCAGATCTTACCCCAAACATCAAAGTTGATTTTGTCAAGTTTAGCGATAATCGGCTTGAACACATCAGAGAAGACACAATGAGAGATCCTATCCTTAACTCTCTCAAAGAACTGATATACCATGGATGGCCAAGCTCTATCAGGGAAGTTCCAACACACATCCGTCCATACTACTCTATGAGGGACGAGTTAAGCATCGAAGATGGTCTGATCCTTAAAGGAGATCGCATTATTATACCAGAAACACAATGCGATATCATCCTTAAACAGCTCCATAATAGTCACCTTGGTATTGTGAAGACACAACTGAGAGCAAAGAAAGATGTTTACTGGCCACAGATAAACAAGGACATAGAAACACTATGTAAAAACTGTTCAATTTGCCAAGCACACGCAAATAGGCAGTGCAGAGAACCTCTCATACCATCAGACATACCATTGAGCCCTTGGAGCATTATAGGAACTGATATTTTCTCAATCGACAATAATGACTATCTTATTATTGCCGATTACTACAGCAAATTTCCCATCATTGAGAAACTTCCACAACCCTCACCATCAGCTGTTATTGCAGACATTACAAAGAAGTATTGCAGCATGTTTGGCATCCCAGATGAAATTAGATCAGACAACGGTCCACATTTCTCAGGTCAAGCATACAGAAACTTCACTAAGGACTGGAAGATCAAACACACAACATCATCACCTAGATACCCTAAATCTAATGGTTTCATTGAGAGACAGATACAAACTATCAAGTCAATCATGAAGAAAACAAGAACAGAGGATGTACACCTAGCACTCTTGAGATGGAGAACAACACCGGTAGACAGTAAGATCGACAGTCCAGCAGAACTTATGTTTGATGGAAGAATTAAAGACCTCCTACCATCTAAGGTCCACTTCCGTCCACAACATAGAGACAGCACATATGATCAACTTCAGCATCGTCAGCAAGTTCAGAAATCCAACTATGACAAATGTGCTAAAGACTTACCACCATTATATCCTGGTCAGCATGTGACTACCTACAACCACAACAATGACACATGGTCAAAAGCAACAATCATTTCCAGAAACCCTGAACCCAGGAGCTATACTTTAAGACCAGACAGCAGCAGCAACCTCCTGAGGCGAAACAGAGTGGACATAAGAGAAATCCCACAGAATACAACAGAACAGAGAATTCCCATGCTTTCAACAGACAATGCAGTAACTCCAGACCTTGGTGCCCCACAAAACCAACAAGCGCCAAAGCCGAAATCACAACCAACTCAAGCTAAACCAGGGACTTCCGCAGAACCACCAGCACTTTACACCACTCGTTCTGGCCGTACAGTGACACCTCCCAGCCGATACAGACAGTGACATATATACTCACACTGAGCATTACACATACTTATCCTTTCTCACATGAAACATTTCGTTGGAAATGTTTGCACACATTTTTTTTTCAAAAAAGGGGGGATGTAATATGAATACATTAAAGTACGAACCACACATTGTAATATAATGCGAATCTTGACATGTACGATATTCTGTAAATAAACATGGCTACAAACTGAACATGCTTTTACTGAGTGCCTTCTGAAACATGTGTGTGCTTGTGTAGATGACGAGATAATGCTTATATACATACATCATAACATTACAGACACTGCACTGCTAGCACATTCACATCAACACATCCAGGAAAAAACGGATAGACTCAATAAGTATAGCCAGCAGGTGGGCTTGAACATCAACCTGAAGAAGACAGAGGTCATGACGCTCAATGTGAGCAACCCTGAGCCCATATCAGTAAGGAATCAGCAACTGGAACAGACAGATGCCTTCACATACCTAGGATGCATAGTAACACCATACGGCGGAGCAAGCAAAGACATCAACAACAGAATGAACAAAGCAAGAACAGTCTTTTTTAGTCTAAACAACATCTGGAAGTCCTCTCAGTACATCACAAGCACAAAATTAGGATTATATCAGAGCTGTGTGCTTTCTGTGCTTCTCTATGGCGCGGAGAGCTGGAGAGTTACAGAGAAGGAAATGTCGAAATTGTCCTCTTTTCACACAACATGCCTAAGAAAAATTCTCCGAATCTTTTGGCCGAATACCATCACCAACCAAGATCTGCTTACTCGGAGCATGCAAGAGGACATGCATACCATCATATCTGGCAAACGCTGGAGCTGGGTTGGCCATGTCCTCAGAAGAGACCCCGATGCCATCACAAGAACAGCTATGCTATGGACCCCTGAAGGAAAACGAAAGAGAGGCTGACCAAAAAACAACTTGGCGGAGGACTGTGGAGGCTGAGATGCAAAGAATGAACCAGAGTTGGGGCACTGTACGAAGGATGGCCGCCGACCGAGCAAAGTGGAATCAATTTGTTGTTGCCCTACAAGACGCCACCAGACGTAATGGCCACTGACTGCTTTGACGGTCGGCGACTAAGGATCAAAGAAGAAGAAGAAGAAGGTCTCATACCACAATTTAAAAGAAGTAAGGTCTCATACCGCAAATGCTATCAATTTGTGCACCCACTGATGCAAAAATCAGTACAGAATTATACGAACGAATGTTTTTGAAGTACCGGTAATATGGATGCTCAGATAGGTGCTCAACTAAGTGCTTATGTGATAGAAATAATTAAAAGTGCTGGCGGCTGATTTTTTGGAAGAAAAGCTTAATGAGTGGCAGAACTTGTCATCCGGCCTCAGTTATGAGCTTGCATATCATTTTCACTGAATGTATCAAGGTATTTTTGAAAATACGTACCGAACCACTGTCTGGCAGTGCTTTGCTGCGATTCATGACAATGTCTTAAAACTTCGGCATCTGTAGTACGAAGTAAGGCAATTTTTCAGGCCATCCTTTGGCTCTGTGTGATGCATGACATCTCTGCAATATATCGAACGCTGCAGCTCGACGTAATGCAACGTTTTTCGGCCTTTATATGGCTCGGTTTTGATTGACGCCAGTCTTGCTTTTTCTGCACCTACAGCTCGACATATGCAGCATTGTTGCGCACAGATTACTGTTGGTAGGCATACAAATGTAAAGTATAACTATTTGTCTGATGAAAAGTATTTTATTTGAGAATCAATGATTCTTAGTCTAAGGGACTGAACCCTGATTGATCGGTGTTATATTCGGTTATATGGGTTATCTGTTCTTGTGTCTCAATCTGGCGTATGAATACTAGATTTACGTCATTTTTCGTCTGGTATGGCCAGAAACAGATTGGTCTTGCTTAAAATGTTTATGGCCCGAATTTATGTTTATTCCTTGACTATTTAAGGTGATTCGGTCTTATATCTTTGTATTTCTATGTCGGTCTATTTTTTTAGCTGAACTCTGGGGGTCAAAGGCATTTCTGCGCATGCGTCATTTTGGAGTATCGACAGAGAAGCTGCTGTCATGTCGTCGCTGCTATGGGCTGGTCGATTAGAAAGTCGGAAGATTGATCTCTGTGATTTATTCTAGGAAGGAGATTGTTTCTCTGTATGACTGTAGTATCAGAGATTCCCCTAATGTTCATTATTAACGCCAAGGAATGGCGTGCGTTATTCGCTAGTGTGTGTTTTCCTAAAGCCAGGTAAAACCAAAACCTTTTTTGCTGAACTTTTTGCTAAAGCCTAGATGTGAGACGTATTATCGTACATCTAGGATTATTGACTACAGATGAAGATGACGTGTTATCTAGCAGCACTAGATTACTCCTGTAACCAGCCTTATTGATAGCAGAAATGTATAGAAGCCCAATGAGGACATTTATGGATGAATAACGCATTAATTCTGCTTCATAATTTACCATCCTGGGTGAGCGAAGCTCACGGAGGAGAGCCATTTTGGGATCCCGCCATTGTAAGCGGATCATCGTCGGAGAACAGAAAAGGTCCTATTCTCTGATGATGGTACAGAGATCTATATATTATGAAAACCCACTACTGTGGTTTAACATTGTTGCTATAAACATTTGATGAATTTACGGCTTGAGAAACTTAGCCAGGAGAAGGTTCTGACAGTGAACCATTGTTGATGATTATGTATCCACCTTAACTGACGCGATTAGTCATTCGAAGTATGAGACGATAGACAACCAGAATATTGAGTGCTTGCCTACTATCGTTCCATTATATTTACATGCCACATAAATGCACATCTGATATTGTCACCCATTTTTCAAGTATACGATGATTTTTTGCCAACCTGTTCAAGTGACTGTAATCGTGATGTCGAAGTGTACGTCCATTATTAAATGTATGAAACGTCATCAGCAGTCTACCCTTTATTGACTTCTAACTATGATTGAGTGAGTGACTTGTCAACTCAACAGAACTGCACACACATTCGCGTCCTTTACATCTACGTTCTCACTCGATGTCAGCACTGTGTCGGAACGAGTTGACCATTCATTTATGTGTCCAGTATAACCTTATGAAAGCAGTAACATCACAACAAAAACGCTCTTATCAAGCATCTTTCGACGTTTCGGTAGCTCGACTCGATTGAGGAGGTGAGGTGTATAGCTGTCATTGGGTTAGTCATGGGGCCCTGCTCGCTCAGATAATAATGATGGCTCAGATGTACCGCAACCAGGTGATATATTAAAAGTTCAGTTTTTTTTAAAATTCGGGCAACGCCGGGTATATCTGAGAGAGAGAGAGAGAGAGAGAGAGAGAGAGAGAGAGAGAGAAAAATATTATCTCCTTTGCCAACTATTACCTATTTTACCATCACGCCGCACCCTCTCTAACTCGAGCAGAGTCAAGTACCCATTTACAGCTGAGTAGACTGGACTGAGTTATCTCATAAATTAAAAGTGAGAATCATAAAGTGTTATATATATTCTGCATTTCTGTATGGTGTAGAAACATGGACGACGAATAAGCATTTGGAAGAAAGAATTGAGGCTCTTGAAATGTGGATATATTGAAGAATGGGGCGTATTTCATGGAAAGAGAAGAAAACAAACAAGGAGGTCCTAGAAAATCTAGGTATGAAAAGAGAACTAATGAGGGAGATCAAAGTTCGGCAGCTAAAATACTTTGGCCACATAAAAAGGCATAACACCTTGCAGAAGACCATAATAGAAGGGAGAGTTGAAGGCAAACGTACAAGGGGAAGACAGCGCTATAAGTGGGAAGATAACATCAAGAGATGGACAGGAAAGAGTCTAACAGAGTGCACCACCAAGACAAGAGACAGAAGACGTTGGAGATCCATTACAGCCAACCTTCGTTGTGGAGATGGCAGCTGATGATGAGACTGGACTGAAAGCTGAACCTGGTAACTGTGATCCTGCAACACTGAGAACAGTAAAAATGACAACCAGAAAAATACAGACTTTCATAACTGGTTTACTGTACAGCATGGAAGGATTGAGTTGGTATGACAAGATAACTAATTTGAAACCGATAGAACGACCCAGGCAAACACTAGCGGAACAGAAGGTAAGCTGAAGATGCTGGCATGGGATATGATATTAGTTATTAAAAACTGAATTTTTAAATTGCTAATTTCTTTTAATAACATATGTAGATGGGTAGATTTATTTCTTCTAAGCATTTTGGTACCACATTTAGTGCCCTAGGTGAATTTTTTCAAAAGTTATGCAATTTTGAAAAATTGGGCATGTTGCGCAACTTGTCAAAATGCCAACTTTGAGTGGTCATTTTTTTTTTCTCTAACCAGCGGCACGCGAGCTTTCCAGCTCTTTTGGCCCAATGACATGTCATTGCGAGGCTGGGGGGTCAGTGGACTTTCCTTCCAACCCGGTCAGGAGCTTCGCTCCTTCCCATCCACACGGGATTTAAGTGCAGGAGCCGTTCAGGTTATTCAGTCAAATTTCCGGTCGTAAACATTCCTTCAAACGCTGACGCCCGGGTTTGAACTATGAAAACCTGGTCGCCAGTACAACGCCGTAGCCATTACACCAGCGCGGCTCCCGAGTGGTCATTAATTTAAAATTTACAAACACACACTGACAAAACTTTGTAAACACACTTTCATGTAAAACGACAACAAACTCATTTTTTTTCATGAATGTCAAAGAATAAGAAGTTCATATTTTTTTAGCTTAAAAATGTCTCGAGGCCCAATTTTGGAAAAATGACCAAGAGAGTTAAAAATTAACAAAAGTTGTCATTAAAAAAAAAATCATAAAAAAATCAACAATTGCATCAATATTGATAGAAATTACACCAAGTTATCAGAAAATTCAAACTCTTTTTTTTTTTTTTTTTTTTTTTTAACTTAACCAGCGGCACTTGGGCTTTCAGCCCTTCGGCCCAATGACATGTCATTGCGAGGCTGGGGAACCTGAGGACTTTCCTTCCAACCCGGTCAGGAGCTTCGCTCCTTCCCATCCACAGAGGGTTTATCACAGGAGCCGTTCAGGATATTCAGTCAAATTTCCGGCCGTAAACATTTCTTCAAACGCTGACGCCCGGGTTTGAACCATGAACACCTGGTCGCCAGTACAACGCCGAAGCCATTACACCAGCGCGGCTCCCAATTCAAACTCTTTAAAAACAAACATCAATAAATTAATAACACAAAATACCACTAAACATAATGATTGCTAAACAGAGCGATCTGCAGCAAAAAAATGAAATTTCATTGAATTTTAAAAAAATAATTAAAGATTTAACAAGGGTACAAAGATGAAAATTACATCCATTTGTCAAAATTTTTGTGCTCTAACATAGAACATATACTTTAAATGTTCAGCCCTGCCATAATAATCTGTATTATGATTATAGCAAACAGTCCATTTCACACATAAAAAATACATTCTTTTCTAGTAGTAGTAGTTAGTACATTCAGTGTGTGCACTCAGAACAAGCCATGTGATATTTTTATTCATACTGAAGTTTTCACTTTTATTTAGAAGTGGAAGGAACTGAAGAAGACAAGAACCACTGAACTCGTCATGTGGCAATACAGATTTTAAGAGATTGAATCTTAAATAAAACATTTCCAAACTTTAATTTCTTACCACAGAGCTTCTGATAACGAATTTCTGATTTCAAGACATTGATCAACTTGTTTTTAGACTTTGTTTCTGACTATTTGCATTACTAGATTGTCTAAATCTTCAACAGAACGACAAGGACCTCCACCCCTTTTTACAACCTCGAGAGTATACATTAAGAAGATCAGCTGTTAGCATTACAATGCAGTCCCTGTTTTGAAATCCCCAGGGTGAAAGAAATAGAGGAAGAAGAAAAAGCAGGGGGTACAGAACTGGAGATACATGAAAGGGATATAGAAGGTGTGGAAAGATGAAGCCTTGAAACAATGACACAGGACAGTCGGGGGGGGGGGGGGGTGTTTTTTGTTGAGGTCATGTGACCCACACGGAGCTAAAAGGTATAGGATGATGAATAAAAGTAACGAAACATTATTTTATTTATATTTTTGTTTGTTTGTACAAATACTTTGACCAAAAAGGGTTTGAAATGTTAGTCAACGGAAAGTAATTCTTTACTCAGCCATCTAGCCACATGTATTCGATTATAAAATTAATATAGCGTGGAGCTGGCAACCTCATGATGTAAACAGAATTGTCACATAAACCACTACTGCAAGATAATATGAATGCTTGGTGCAGGCTTCCAGCAAGGGGGACCACCTGTGTTGGTGGTCTAATGTTCCGTAAGAATCGCAAAGAAATAATGACGATGATAAAAACAATATATGTGGCTTGACAGGTGGCTTGGTCATATCTTTCTTTCAAAGATCGAAATGTGGACTGAAGAGGCCGTTCACAATGTTATGTAATAATATATTTGTCTTCTTGACCAAAAACATAGATTTGGTTTTTTTATAGCGTAATATTTCAAACAAGAGGAGACGCTAAAAATGCGTGGACGACGGCCCGCTACCTTCTTTTGGTATAATAACCTTGATCAGCTTCTGTGCAATGTTGCAAAGAACAGCAGATATCTGTGGCTTTGTGTGCTGACCTCTCATGAAGATAAAGCAACGACACACTAAGAGAACCACACCATGTATTCGAGAGCTCTCCAGTGTCAAAACTTTGTACTTAGTACGAGATTTGGGAGCCGCGCTGGTGTAATGGCTTCGGCGTTGTACTGGCGACCAGGTGTTCATGGTTCAAACCCGGGCGTCGGCGTTTGAAGAAATGTTTACGGCCGGAAATTTGACTGAATAGCCTGAACGGCTCCTGTGATAAACCCTCTGTGGATGGGAAGGAGCGAAGCTCCTGACCGGGTTGGAAGGAAAGTCCTCAGGTTCCCCAGCCTCGCAATGACGTGTCATTGGGCCGAAGGGCTGAAAGCCCAAGTGCCGCTGGTAAAAAAAAAAAAAAAAAAAAAAAAAAAAAAAGTACGAGATTACTCTAATTGAAATCTAGAAACAAAGGGACGCAATTCTTCGATCACATTAATCCATCTGGATACGGCCGACGGACACGACTCCATTAAGCATTAAGGCCAACTGGTCGGCGGCATGATTTGTAGTACTGGAGATAACAGATTTTGGAACAAAATCATTTATTTATTATATATGTTTTACATTTTGTTTTGGTTTAAAATCTAAATTACTGCAAATCTTTAGAAATAACTTTTACGTTTACTCACGATAAAAGAAGCTGAAGTGGTTACATTCAAAACACAGCATTCATACTTTAGTTTGTACTTGAACTTGTTAAAGCTGCTTGGGAGCAATTTGTTGCGCAGTGGTGTAGTGGTTTTGATGATATTGTATGGTTGTTATGTTACCTAGGGTACTGTATGAGGTCAGTTGTGAAGGCTCCTGAGATAAAAGTTTATGTGAAGTACAGAAGGCCCTTCTTACTACCACTACGACCTCAAACAGACTATTCTACTATCATGAATGTTAGCTACGTTAAAAAGTCTAGGGTACTGAAATGTAATGTGTTGTAATATAATATGCAGACACACACAGGTAATTAATAGGTCTAATAATATTAATAAAATCTATAACACACTGAACGAACTCAGACTGTTTTAGTTTTGATTTTTACAATTTTTTCTAAATTTATTAGTTCTGAACCAATGTTTTATTTTGGTCAGAACATATGAAATGTTATGGAGTTATAAATGGAATGCATAAATATATGGCATAATAAAATGGAATTTGTGTACATAGGTATTTTATAAGACTGGTTAATATTAATAATATCTATACTGTCTCTGGGAGAACTATTACTGGATGTGCTGTTGGGGTGGTGTCATCACTCCCACTCTGTGACTACAACAAGCTTTGTCCATTGACTTATAGACTGTAGTTAAATGTTATATTTCCCAAGAATTCAGTCTATATTTGATAGGGAAATATTTGTGGTGGTTTTTACTACTGGTGAATCTTCAGCAGGCCACGTATTCACTCATCTTGTCTGTGACGATCTGATACAGGATTCCTGTGGCCCACTCCTCTCTGTAGATGGAATACAATGCTAGGCTGCACCGACACAAATGTTAGACGGCACACCCATCTGCTTGTGTATTCTTGCTTAAGTATGTGGCACTACCTTTAGTGCCACAACAGAAACTCACAATTCTGAAACAAAATTTGTGCCATGTGTCAGTACTCTATCCACTGCACCACTCTTACACACAGCACAACACATCAACATTACACAGAATGGGTCAGATCTCTCTGACCAACATAGCACATCTTACCCAGTTGTTTTCATATAGTACCAGTTCCCCAAGACTGCATTGCATCTGAGATATGTTCAATAGTTTCCTCTTTTCTTCAATAAGATAGGTAATATGTTCCCACTGATCTCAATAATAGATCCGCCTTCCATAGTCTTAGTTAGGCGTCCATGTATTTTTTGTTTGTCTCTAGACCCTGAACTTGGGCTGGGGACCTAGAGCAAGCACTTGTCGTAATCATTTTATATGATATGGCAGTATCAATCACTCAAAATATTAAAATATACAAGATAAATGCTTTCATTCTTACTAGAATTCAGAATTGAGAACACAGTTAATGCCAGCAAAACTCAGCTGAGCTGCTGGCTATAGTATGGCGTCCCACTAATTTGTATATAATATCTTCTGGGAAAAACACCACTGGAAATAACTGACTGTGTTACTGGACAGACTTATATCAAATGGCAAAAATGCGCGTCTCTATCCCGCTAATATGAATACATTTGTCCAATCACAGACTTCCCCCCTAACTTTTTCAAATCTTCAAACCAAAAGTCAAATTTCAGTCAGATCTCAGTCAAGTATGTATTATTGTCTGTTGGTCCGTCTGTCTCTACTTGGTTTTTCACAAAAACACACTTGTTTCTTTGATCAACTACACGCAAAACCTACACAAATCTGTCTCCTAAGTTATTTTTAGCCACAATTCTCCAACCTTCCCCCTCTCGTTCATTACAGCTTGATTTTTGCATTTCCGTGTCTCAAGGACGTAAATTTGAAACTTTAGTGAAAGTGTGCACAACAATACTGTCCGCCAGTCTGATGTGAACAATACAGTCTTTCGTCAATATCTTCCATGTTATCTGTCCGTCTGTATAAATGAAAGTATATTATTTCTCTGCTTAAGATGGGCTATCAAACTAGCTAGGTTTTATATTCATAACTTTATTATTAAGAAAAAACATATTTTTTCTCAAGGTTAGTTTTTGAAATTTGTTATTGAACGTACTCCACGGCGTTTGCCGCTGAATTCAAATAAAACAACCAAGTATCGTAAAACGTCCAAGAAATGACTGTTTCGAATAAGAGCTAAGGTCTTTTCTGTCCATTTCCTTACATTGTGTCAACTAGTGGCGTGAATTTTTTTCCTTAAACTACAACTTGCGTCTTTTTGCCCTTTAGGTTCAAACACGTGTTCAGTCATATTTTTCCTTTTTTATATCTCCGTTATCCTCCCGTCTACAAGGGTACCGTTTCGTCTGCACGTCTAACTAGTTAGTTTGAATGGCGGTAGGAAATGCGGGCAGGGGCGAGCATGTCTCCTAGTATCTTACGCATTATTTTTATCCCTACAATGTTCTCTTTATAATTGAAGATATTTTAACGTTGTATCACGGTAAATTCATCACACATCTCCCCACTTGAGAACATGCACTACGGCAAGTTCCAAAACCAGTGATACACATAGATAAAATTACTCCTCACGCCTGCCAACTACTCTAATTTTGATCACAGGGGTGTCTGAGGAAATCTGCACCGACATTCAATGACCCCGGGATGTATTCGATAATAAGCTGATAAGGTTGCAACAATAAAGACCATCTCAACAACCTTGCATTTTCATGCTTAGCCTGAGATAAGAACACTAGTGGCTGATGATCCGTCTGGACCACAAAAGTCCTACCATACAGATAGATTTGAAACTTTTTTATTGCCCAGATTAACGCTAAACATTCTTTTTCGCTTGTGGAATATGCTTGCTCCGCTTTATTCAATTTGCGGCATGCATAAGCGTCTGGGTTCAGTTCCCCATCGGGTGAAGATGACCTTTGCAACAGAGCCGCCCCCAGGCCTACATTACTTGCATCTGTTCTCACCACAAAGTCCTGTGTCAAATCAGGCAATTTGAGAATAGGCTTGCTAGTGAGTTTTTCCTTTAACTCTTGGAAAGCCAATTCACATTGCGCAGTCCAAACAATTTTATCTGGATGTCCCTTGCGAGTCAGATCAGTCAGAGGAGCACATATAGAGTTAAAATTTTTGATATATTTTTGGTAAAATCCACATAACGACACGAATGATCGCACGTCCTTTTTTGTTTGTGGTCTAGGTGCTCTCTGCAGTTTTTCCAAGTTCTTGGGGTCAGGGGTCATGTTACCCTGATATACAGTGTGTCCCAAGAATTCCAACTCTTTGCATCCAATACAACATTTTGTTGGTCTAGCAGTTAAGTTCGCCTCCCTAAGCCTATCAAATAACATTTTCAGAGAGTTAATGTGTTCTTCAAATGTCTCTGTGGCGACGAGAATATCATCCATGAAATTCGTGATACATGGGTTATTCAGGGGATCCAACAATTTGCGCATCATCCTTGAAAATACACTCGGAGCATTTTTCAATCCGAATGGTAGCATGTTGAATTCATAATGTCCTTCCGAGGTGCTAAAAGCTAAATAAGGTCTAACTTCAGGCTTCACTGGAATCTGGTAATAGCCTTTACTAAGATCCACCTTTGAAAAGTATTTTGCCTTGTTTAATCTGGCAAATAACTGTTTTGTGTCTGGTAATGGATCCACTTGTCCTTCTGTGACAGCATTCAGTTTCCTGTAATCTATGCACAGTCTGTGTTCCCCAGACGGTTTCCTCAACAAAACTACACTGGAGCTAAAAGATGATTCACTGTGTGAAATAATCCCCTCCTTCAACAAATAATCTATTTCTTCTTTCAATGCCTTCTCCTTCGCGAACGGAATAGAATAGGCTCTCATACAGATTGGGTTTGAGTCTACCAGTTTCATGTCATACTGTAGCAAATTTGTATGTCCTGGTTTATCTGTTAATACATCTGTATGTTCCTCCAGAACCTGTTGAACTCTCTCCCTCTGATTTTTAGTCAGGTGCTTACTGACTTTTACCTGTGCTGCTGTTTCACAAGGATGTAATGGGTATTCATGTGAGGTGAGTGGTTCCTTTTGCATTTGAGTTGCGATAGCCAAGGTCAGTAAGGGGGTGCTTTCCTGGAGTGGTCTGTCCAGATACTTCTTTAAAAGGTTTACATGATAAACTTTCTCCTTCCCCTTTTTGTCAATTTTATAGTTTGTTCTAGACACCTTCTCTAGAACCGTATATGGACCTTGCCATCCAATTTGTAATTTATTCTGGCTGCCGGGTAGTAGAAGAAGCACCTTCTCTCCCACAGCTAGTTCTCTGTCCTTTGCCTTCCTATTAAAATATGCTGCATGTTTCTTCCTGGCTTGTCTCAAATTATCATTTGCCAGTTTCCATCCAGCTTTCAGACGAGTGGTCAGTTCGTTCACATATTGATACGATGAGGTAACAGTCTCTTCTGCCTTCTCATCTGTCCAGGTCCTTAATAATGCTTCTAATGGACCTTTTATTGGCCTCCCAAATAGCAGAGTTGCGGGAGCCATCCCGGTTGAACTATGTGGTACCTCCCGATACGCAAACAACGCGGCGGGCAGAAATTGATCCCACAGATCCGGTTTTTCGTGTGCCAGCTTCCTCAGGATAGAAATGAGAGTCCCATTGAACCTCTCTACCTGGCCGTTCCCTTGTGGATGGTACGGACTACAATGAAAGTGTCTGGCTTGAAATAGCTTAAAAACTTCTTCCGTTAGTTTCCCCTTGAACTGTGAGCCATTATCAGTCAAGATTTGATGCGGGAATCCTAATCTTGTGAATATTGTAAGTAGTGCCTCTGCTACATGTTTTGAATCAATTGATGGCAGGGCTACCGCCTCTCCCCACATAGAACAAGTGTCCACCAGAGTAAGGATGTAACTGTTCCTCCTCTTGGTCCGAGTGAGAGGTCCCACAATATCCACTGCAACCCTCTCAAAAGGTGTTCCCACTATGGGCATTTCCCCTAGAGTTGCAGGAGCAGTCCAATGCTTTGGAGCTACCCTTTGACATTCTGGACAGGATTTGACATATCTTTTTATATCCTCCGTTATCCCTGGCCAGAAGTAATGACAAGCTATACGCTGTCCTGTGGCGCTGATCCCCATGTGACCACTGAAGGGAATCGCATGCCCGAGTTCCATCACTTTATCCCTATATGAAGTGGGAAGAACCAGCTGGTTGTGACCATTTGTTCCAGTTCCGGCCTTCCTGTATAATAGTTTGTTCTTCATAAAGTATTCTCCCTTGCTTGGAGGTGTGTGGCATTTGGGCAATTTTTTAAAACATGGCTTGAGTGTCCTATCCTCAGCCTGCGCCTTCCTCATCTCCTCTGGATGAGCATTTATAGGTTCACCTTCTTCCTCCTTTTTCTGTGACCTGGTCTGCACTGTCGCCATGATCACAGGTCTCTCGGGATTCCCCAAGAAGACGTATCTACACCCCAATATCAGAGGGTAGATTGGTTCATCTATCACTGCTGCTCTGATTTCTCCTTCCACATAGCGAGTTTTCACCGTTATCCTTGCGATGGGAAGTGTCATGAGTGGTATGTCCTTAGTCGCCCCTTGTATTTCCACTGTTTCTGTGGTATACTGACTTGGGTCCACTAGGCTAGACTTAACAACTGAATCATAATCCAAACCTGTATCATAAAGGCACCTTATGGTGACCCCATTACAAATAACATCCTCACAAACTGGGGGGTGATAAGGTTCCTGCTGTCCATTAGGATTAACCTTTAATCTTTGAGTCCCCGACTTCATTGCAGCAATGTTTGAAGGTTTCCTTCTACAAAATTCGGTGTTATGGTTATCTTTCTTACACCATTTGCACCATCTTTTTCCTTGGTTAAACGGTTTTCTTTCATTGTATTTTTGGTCATTGAACTGTGAGTTTCTGTCACGATAGTCATTTTGTGGATTATCAAAGTTTGTCCTGCCTTTATTACCCTGTTCTCGCTTATCAAATTTATTAAATTGCTGTGGAGCTTTAAAATTTTCTATGTGCTTCTTTTTAGTGCCACTTACCTCTGCCTGGGCTGCCTGATACCTCTCAGCGACATTTAAAACCTCCCCCAACCTCTCTGCACCTTGTTCCATGAGAAATTTTCTCAAGTCTGGAGCCATGGACTCTCTCAATTGCTCTATCATGATCATCTCTTTAAGATCTTGGGTCTTCCCCAGAGCAGTCCATTTCTCCAAATAGGTTTCCAGTCTGGCAGAGAATTGGTGGTATGTCTCCCCAGACAACAGTTTGGCATTTCTAAACTTCTTACGATAAAATTCACCATTTTTTTCGTATCTCAATAACAAAGCCTGCTTTAGCATGTCATAATTGTCTTGGTCTTCTCTATTCATTTTAGCAAAGACTTCATAAGAAGTACCTCTCAGTCCCTGTGATAACTTTAGACTCCACCTCTCTCTCTCTCTAACCCATATGTAGTAGCTAATAATTCAAATCTACTGAGGTACCCCTCGATGTCATCGTCTTTCTCAACAAAATGGTCTAAATGAAACCCCATAGCTGAGGTTGAGGCTCCCTGACTAGGCGTAGCATCTGAGGCAAAAGGGCTGGCACCATTTTCAGGAGCATGGCCTTGTAATTCCAGCTCCCTTAGTCGTAATTCGTGCTCCCTTTGCAATCTTCTATCTTCTGCTTCCCTTTGCTGTCGTTTTTCTTCTGCCTCCAATGCTTTTGCCTCTTTGTCAGCCTCAATCTGCAACCTCTTAAGTTCTTTATCAGCCTCAATTTGTAACCTCTTCTCTTCAGCTAACCTCCTATCTTCCCTTTCAATATACTTGTCACATTCTGCAGTTACATACTGAATTAAAACCTGACCCTCCATATTCATCTCCCTCGCCGTTAGCACAGCAGCCGATCTAAATTTTGCTAGGTCAGCCATCATACAAAATAACAATGACCAAGGTAAATCTAATTATGTAATGACTAAGGTAATTCTAATTATATAAATAGACCAAGGTAAATTTAATTATATAATGACTAAGGTAATTCTAATTATATATAATGGCCAAGGTAATTCTAATTAATTAATGACCAAGGTAATTCTAATTATATATAATGGCCAAGGTAATTCTAATTAATTAATCAACTAATTACCACTGGCTGTGAAGATTCACCAACTTTTATTTTCCCCTTTTTATTTTAAGGGACACTTTTTAAATTTATACAATCTGTCCCCACTGGTTTAATTCTCCCACCAGGAGATTCTAATATCTTTAATAAACTTAATATCCCTGGACAAGACCCCAATATTTGTAGTGGTTTTGATGGTATTGTATGGTTGTTATGTTACCTAGGGTACTGTATGAGGTCAGTTGTGAAGGCTCCTGAGATAAAAGTTTATGTGAATTACAGAAGGCCCTTCTTACTACCACTACGACCTCAAACAGACTATTCTACTATCATGAATGTTAGCTACGTTAAAAAGTCTAGGGTACTGAAATGTAATGTGTTGTAATAGAATATACAAACACACACAGGTAATTAATAAGTCTAATAATATTAATAAAATCTATAACACACTGAACTAACTCAGACTGTTTTAGTTTTGATTTTAACAATTTTTTCTAAATTTATTAGTTCTGAACCAATGTTTTATTTTGGTCAGAACATATGAAATGTTATGGAGTTATAAATGGAATGCATAAATATATGGCATAATAAAATGGAATTTGTGTACATAGGTATTTTATAAGACTGGTTAATATTAATAATATCTATACTGTCTCTGGGAGAACTATTACTGGATGTGCTGTTGGGGTGGTGTCATCACTCCCACTCTGTGACTACAACAAGCTTTGTCCATTGACTTATAGACTGTAGTTAAATGTTATATTTCCCAAGAATTCAGTCTATATTTGATATTTGGGGTGGTTTTGACTACTGGTGAATCTTCAGCAGGCCACGTATTCACTCATCTTGTCTGTGACGATCAGATACTGGATTCCTGTGGCCCACTCCTCTCTGTAGCTGGAATACAATGCTAGGCTGCACCGACACAAATGTTAGGCGGCACACACATCTGCTTGTGTATTCTTGCTTAAGTATGTGGCACTACCTTTAGTGCCACAACAGAAACTCACAATTCTGAAACAAAATTTGTGCCATGTGTCAGTACTCTATCCACTGCACCACTCTTACACACAGCACAACACATCAACATTACACAGAATGGGTCAGATCTCTCTGACCAACATAGCACATCTTACCCAGTTGTTTTCATATAGTACCAGTTCCCCAAGACTGCATTGCATCTGAGATATGTTCAATAGTTTCCTCTTTTCTTCAATAAGATAGGTGATATGTTCCCACTGATCTCAATAATAGATCCGCCTTCCATAGTCTTAGTTAGGCGTCCATATATTTTTCGTTTGTCTCTAGACCCTGAACTTGGGCTGGGGACCTAGAGCAAGCACTTGTCAGTAATCATTTTATATGATATGGCAGTATCAATCACTCAAAATATTAAAATATACAAGATAAATGCTTTCATTCTTACCAGAATTCAGAATTGAGAACACAGTTAATGCTAGCAAAACTCAGCTGAGCTGCTGGCTATAGTATGGCGTCCCACTAATTTGTATATAATATCTTCTGGGAAAAACACCACTGGAAATAACTGACTGTGTTACTGGACAGACTTATATCAAATGGCAAAAATGCGCGTCTCTATCCCGCTAATATGAATACATTTGTCCAATCACAGACTTCCCCCCTAACTTTTTCAAATCTTCAAACCAAAAGTCAAATTTCAGTCAGATCTCAGTCAAGTATGTATTATTGTCTGTTGGTCCGTCTGTCTCTACTTGGTTTTTCACAAAAACACACTTGTTTCTTGGATCAACTACACGCAAAACCTACACAAATCTGTCTCCTAAGTTATTTTTAGCCACAATTCTCCAACCTTCCCCCTCTCGTTCATTACAACTTGATTTTTGCATTTCCGTGTCTCAAGGACGAACATTTTGAGGCTTTAGTGAAAGTGTGTACAACAATACTGTCCGCCAGTCTGATGTGAACAATACAGTCTTTCGTCAATATCTTCCATGTTATCTGTCCGTCTGTATAAATGAAAGTATATTATTTCTCTGCTTAAGATGGGCTATCAAACTAGCTAGGTTTTATATTCATAACTTTATTATTAAGAAAAAACATATTTTTTCTCAAGGTTAGTTTTTGAAATTTGTTATTGAACGTACTCCACGGCGTTTGCCGCTGAATTCAAATAAAACAACCAAGTATCGTAAAACGTCCAAGAAATGACTGTTTCGAATAAGAGCTAAGGTCTTTTCTGTCCATTTCCTTACATTGTGTTAACTAGTGGCGTGAATTTTTTTCCTTAAACGACAACTTGCGTCTTTTTGCCCTTTAGGTTCAAACACGTGTTCAGTCATATTTTTCCTTTTTTATATCTCCGTTATCCTCCCGTCTACAAGGGTACCGTTTCGTCTGCACGTCTAACTAGTTAGTTTGAATGGCGGTAGGAAATGCGGGCATGGGCGAGCTTGTCTCCTAGTATCTTACGCATTATTTTTATCCCTACAATGTTCTCTTTATAATTGGAGATATTTTAACGTTGTATCACGGTAAATTCATCACAAGTGGGTTCATCTCATAGGCATGAGAGGAAGTTAAGTTCACGGTGACAGAGGTGGGTGCAACCTCACTGTTATCACTAGGGGCGCCAGCTAGCCACAAAGCGAAACGGGTGCAGTTTCATAAGTCCACCGGTGCTGGTTTCAACGGAATTTCATGCAAGACTTCTGCCAAACATCCTCGTTGTGCGCCACGGATAACGGCCCCTCTCTGGGTCTGAACTAAACTGACAGAGGATCTTGGAGTCAGTGGATCCCTAAAGATGTTGAATGGGGAAAAAAACACACACACACAAATAGTATTACGTCCTACAAAGATGTGGTATGCAGAACTCACCGATGAGTGTTATTTGCTCTGACATCCATCAATCCACTCCCAATCATGGGTCAAATGATAACTGAGTCATCAGTGAATGACCCTAAGTCTAAGGTGGATCAATGTGCCGAGAGACTGAATGGCTGTTGGGTAAGCAGTCGCGAACATTGGCTGTCTGGAGGGCGAGCGGGGCGGCACCAGGCAGATGGACTCCATAAGGACATCCCTGCCTCTTCCCTGGTATGGTGGATCTACCACTGTGACCGAATATTTCCACCATTATTGCAAATACTTGTATACCATGATAATTTTAACTATCCAGAATCATCGTAGGAGCTCTGTCGTCGATACCTGCAGCAAATGAAATGAGGAAATACAAATGCAGAAGGAGAGGCAGGGGAGAGAAGAGGAGAGAGAGAAAAAAATGGGCATGAAAAAGAAAAGAGGGTTCAGAATGAAAGCAAATCGCATCTCGATGAAATATGTGCGTATAGGATACTGGAATTGTCGAAGTGCCAATCAGCGTGCAGCCATTATACAAACAATCATCTACAATTTCGATATCCTCATGATCCAGGAGACAAATTTAAAAGCCAATAGTGTTATCAATTGCCCAGGCTACAGATGTTACTCCAATCCACGTGGGTCTGGTAGACGAGTGCAAGCTATATATGTAAAACATGAGCTCCCTCATACGTGGCTGGATACAAGTTCCCAAACTAGTGAGAATATGGAATTGCTGGGGATCGCTGTGAATATAGGCGGTCAGGAGTGGAGAGTCTACAATTTATATGTTCATGTCGACCATCTTACAGCAGAGAGTTATTGGAATTTTCTGGCAGAATTGTCTGAAGATTCTAGCATAAGGTGTTTAATTGCTGGCGATTTCAATGCTAGATCCAAGGAGTGGGAGAACATCACGGAAAATAGGCAGGGTATAGCTTTGAGCCAGGCATTACTTAACATGGACCTTACCATCCTGAATGATGGACGCCCAACTAGACTGGCAAATAAACCTGGGGATACAAATGGTGTCATAGATCTGTCATTCATCTCTAGTGCTGCCACGGCCATGGCACGTTGGGATGTATTAGGTGCACAGGAAAGTGATCACCTACCTAGCGTCATACTCATTGCAAAGGGTAGGACCACTAGACACTGGAAACCTAAACAGACCTTCAAGTGTCCTACAGGCCCACTCGACTGTCACAACCCTTTAAACACATTGCGTCAAAACGCTAAACAAAAGACAGCGAAAACACCGTTCACCCAACCTTCCTGGCGGAATAAGACAGTGGAGGAAGCATGGATAGAAAAGGAAAGAGCTACACAGGAGTGGCGTAGAACACGAAACAGAAGAATGATGAATGAGGGAGAGGCTGAAGAGATAAAGGAGAAAAAGCAAAGAGCCGTTAATAGATTCAAGAGCTTGGCAAGGGAGGCCAATGATAAAGTGTGGGAGGACTTTGTGACACAGGTGGGCACGGAAAAAATCCTACAGCAATTCTGGTCATTACATCGAAGAATGAATAGGAAAAGTGCAAGTCAACCCATCCCTAACATCAAAAGCTCTACAGGACTAAGCCTGAAGACGGACGAAGAGAAGGGAAGGGCATTATTCAATCGATATTCGGAGCAATCGGATAAAGGTGACAAAAGTTCCCGCCTGAAATTAAAGGACAGTGTTCTGGAAAATGCCCTAAGGGGCCAGATATAATTCGATCTCATTTCTGAAGAGGACACGGTGTACACATTGAAATTCAGCGGAAACACTGCTCCGGGATCTGATGGTGTACAATACCATCACATTAAACAGCTCGGCGACACAGCCATTATAAATATGGTGAGCGATTTCAATACCAGCATACAGAATGCTGAGGTGCCGGAAGACTGGCAATACAGTTACCTTCAGCCACTTCCTAAACCTACCAAAGACCCCTCACTGCTCAACAGCTATCGAATTATCACACTCCAGAATGTCTATGGTAAATTACTTGAAAAGATAGTCGCAAGACAAGTAATGAGCCACCTCGAAAATGTACACATCCTTCCTGATACCCTGCGTAGCTATAGGCCTATGAAAACAACATGGGGTAACGCTGGAACGTTTGCGTACGATGTGTACCAGGGATTCCAGGGAAAAAAAGAGAAACGGTGGCTGTCACAATTGACCTAGAGGATGCTTATAACAGTGTGGACTTTGCAACCCTAATAGACTGTATAATGGCATGTGGTGTAAACCCTTGGATAGCAAGGTGGATCGCAGCTGCTTAATTGAGATATCAGTTGCATTTCGCGTGGGAACTTAGACATCAGAACCAATGCGCATTTGCCTGGGATTACCCCAGGGTTCTCCACTATCACCTGTGCTGTTTAACATTGATACCGACAAAAGTCTACTGATACCGTCTTCTTTCGATACCGTCAGTTTTGTTGATTGGAACCACTAATACAATTGTAATCGTTTGATACACTGGGTATCGTTTGCAGCTGGATGTATTTATGGTGAAGAGGGTGAGTGTGTTTTGGGACAGTCACTCACAGTAGCGTACACACCGAGTCATGGAATGGTGTAACGTCTGATGATTTTTAACCATGGTTTATTACAATTATAACATCACGTAGATCTAGACGAATACAGTTACATCGAAATATGAATCTTCATACTGCAGTTAACACACCATACGGCCCATACACATCCTGGCCTACAAAATCTCTACTCTTTACATCAGTGCACAAAAACTGCATCTACGGCAGCTATATAATAATCAAGGCCTACAAAATCTCTACTCTTCACATCAGTGCACAAAGACTGCATCTACGGCAGCTATATAATAATCAAGGCCTACAAAATCTCTACTCTTCACATCAGTGCACAAAGACTGCATCTACGGCAGTTATATAATAATCAAGGCCTACAAAATCTCTACTCTTCACATCAGTGCACAAAGACTGCATCTACGGCAGTTATATAATAATCAAGGCCTACAAAATCTCTACTCTTCACATCAGTGCACAAAGACTGCATCTACGGCAGTTATATAATAATCAAGGCCTACAAAATCGCTACTCTTCACATCAGTGCACAAAGACTGCATCTACGGCAGTTATATAATAATCAAGGCCTACAAAAATCATGGCCTCCCAAAATCTTCGCTAAACATCTTCCTCATCCACATATAGCGAAAAACTCGTCGACATCATCTTCTGCACTACGTAGGCATCCATACAGAAAAACACATCAGGGCTGACCACCTCAGTCAAAAACCCCGCACACACTGATCCCACGGGAACACACCCCATTCACCCAGTCACGAGAATCTACTGTCCTCTTCACACCGCTCTCAGTCATACCTGCGGACACTAGCCGCGAGAGCTATTCACACATCACTCAAAAACAGTTCAGAAACAGTACATTATGACCAGAGTTCACCCGCTATCTGACATACTGTTTTTACGAAACTAAGAGGAGATATTTTTAAACAAATCCACTACTAATCTGCAAGCAAGTACTCTAACCCAAAATTCACTCTACTCAACAAGTATTTTTCAAGATCACTTCCCTTTCATCACATCTGCACTCATCAGTTTGCCACACCCCCAGGGAAAAAAAAATGATTATATCATTTTTTTGAAAATTGACTCCCAAAAATTTAACAGTCAATGAAGTCATATCAAATATCTCTTAAATTAACTCCCAAAAATTTAAAGTTAATGAAGTTATGTCAAATATCTCATAAATTAACTCCTAAAAAATTTAAAGTTAATGAAGTTATGTCAAATATCTCATAAATTAACTCCCAAAAAATTTAAAGTTTAATGAAATTCTATCAAATACCTACAAAAATATACCTATGACAAGAGAACATAGCACATCTACAAAAATATCATCAATAAATGTAAGATAACGACTAAATCATCCAACATACTCATTCAAGCATACCAAAAAATTAATCTAATACAAAACCCAAGTTAAGTATACATAGTACAAACTAAGCAGAAAATAAACTATCGAAAGAGAAAAGACAAAATATGAAATGGGAATATGATAAGAATCAAATAGAATCATAAGATGACAATGAAGACAACCATTCTATACATGTAAAACAAATAGAACTATTAGAACCAATTACATTATCTAAAGTCACATAATTAACTTAACAATACAAAGAATGAAAGTATAAATAGCGTAACAAAAAAAAGTATACAAGAAGCATGAATTACATCAAAGAAGAAACACGGAAGCATAAACAAAATATCAGACAATACTGAAAAGACAACAGAAATGATGTAAAGAATGACGAATAGTCAACAAAGAGAGATGAAAGTAAAGATGCAAATGTAAAGAAAGTTGGTAACAATACCTTACAATAACTATCGAAATGTAACAACGTATTGTAAAATACAAAAATGCTAAAGTATATTTATATACTAACACAAAAAAGAAAGCTTATGACGAACGCAGCAAATTAAGTAATTTAACCAAATTATAAACTTATACATAACTAAAAATAAATTATATCAAATATCACCCAAACAAAAAATATTAATGCTATCACAAGTTTCGCATTGACGCATAGTCAAGCGCTAAATACCAAAAAATACATCCAAACATCCAAACATTTTCAAAGAACTAATGTCACTACATAATAGTAACCTTAACACACAGTCTAGCGCTGGCGCAGAAAAAAAAAATATCACAATGTCCAAAACACATTTCTCAAAAAGAAAATTACAATACAAAAAATGTTTCTTAACGTTAAGTTAAATAAAAATAATATTTTTATTTCTAAGTAATACGTAGCTATAATTAACAACTAACAATTAAATCAGCTAGGTAACATAATAAAAAAAAAAATCTTATCTTTAAACAGACACACATCAAAACGTGAAATTTTTTCTTTCTCTTTAAAAAAAAAAAAAAAAATACATCACAGAAACGTCACATGGGGTAATACATTGTTAACTATATACGAAGTTATAAATATATTCATTCATAACCCTCCACTCCCAAAGGAGCATAGGCCTTCAACAAACACATGCCAAGTCCTCCTGTCCCGTGCCATCATCTCAAGTTCTTTCCATGTTCTCCTCATCATTTTCACCTCTGTTTCCAACTCTCTTTTCCATGTACTTCTTGGTCTTCCTCTGCCTCTCTTGCCCTGGGGGTTCCAGAACAAGGACTGCCTTGTAATGCTATCAACAGGTTTCCTCAGTGTGTGTCCTATCCATCGCCATCGTCTTCTTCTCATCTCTTGTTCCATTGGCACTTGTCTAGTTCTTGTCATCAGTTCCACGTTGGTAACCTTGTCATACCATTTTAATCCTTCTATTCTACGCAAGCACCCATTTATGAAAGTCTGTAGCTTTTTGGTTGTTGTCTTTGTTGTTCTCCATGTCTCCGAGCCATACAATAGGACTGACTTCACATTTGAGTTGAAGATTCTTATTTTCGTGTTGGATCCGATTTCTCTTGATCTCCATATATTTCCCAATGCAATGAAAGCTCCTCTTGCCTTTTGTATTCTTATTTTGATATCGCTGTCTGTCCCTCCAACTTTGTCTATATTACTGCCAAGATATGTGTATGATTCTACATCTTGAATTGGTGTTTCTTCAAGTTCAACCCTGTTATCATTACCTGCATTTATTCTCATTATCTTTGTCTTTTCCCTGTGTATTTTCAGACCCAATTGCTGTGACCTCTCATCGAGTGTTTTCAATTTGTCCTGCATCTGATTACGGTTATGGGACAGAAGAGCCAAGTCATCAGCAAAATCCAGATCATCCAACTGCTTAGTCAGAGTCCACTGGATTCCATTTCTGTTGTGTGTTGTCGATGATCTCATAACCCAATCTATTGCCAGCAAGAAAAGAAATGGAGACAAGAGGCATCCCTGTCGCACTCCTGTTCTTATCCCAAACGGTTCTGTAAGCTGTCCTTCGTGAAGAACTCTGCATGTCATGTCTTCATATGTTTTCTTTATTAAATTAATGATCTTCAGGGGAACTCCATAATGCCTCATCAATTTCCAAAGTGATTCTCTGTCTACACTGTCAAATGCCTTTTCGTAGTCCACAAATCCGATGTATAGTGGTGAATTCCATTCCAGACTTTGTTCAACTATTATTCTCAAAGTGGCTATCTGGTCTGTACATGATCTGTTTTGTCGAAAACCTGCTTGTTCATCTCTCAGTTTCTTGTCTATGGACTCTTTTAATCTCTCAAGGATAATCCTGTTTAATACTTTTCCTGGCACTGATAGTAACATTATTCCTCTATAATTTGTGCACTCTTGTAAATTTCCCTTCTTAGGCAACTTAACCAGATATCCTTCCTTCCATTCTGCTGGTATCTCTTCCTTTTCCCAGACTTTACCAAGTAATTTATATAACATCTCTGTAGCCGTGTCGATATCTGCTTTGATGGCCTCTGCTGGAATGCCATCAGGTCCAGACGCTTTTCCCTCTCTTAGAAGCTTTATGGCTTTCTTTATTTCTTCCTTCGTTGGTCTTTCACCGTTAATTTGTAGCTCTTCTTCTGCTGGCTGGATGTCCGGCGGGTTTTGTGGAGCTGGTCTATTGAGAAGGTCCCCAAAATATTCTGTCCACCTCTTCATTTGCTCTTGTATATTGCTGAGCAGTTTCCCATTCTTGTCTTTTATGAGGCAACTTGTTTGCTTGTATTTCCCTGTTAGCTTCTTTGTGCTGCTATACAGTTCTCTCATATTTCCTTTGGCTGCAGCATCTTCTGCCTCTCTTGCCAACTCCTCAATATACTTCCTCTTGTCTCTTTTGATACTTCTTTTTACTTCTTTGTTTGCTTCTGTGTACACTTCTTGAGCCTTGGCTTTGGAGCTTCTAGTTTTGCTTGTGTTTAACTCTGCTTTCTTGTTTTTTTCTGTCTTTTATCTTATTGATGGTTTCTGTTGTTATCCATGCTTTTTGTTGTCTTTCCCTTTTCCCCAGTATTTCTTCACATGTCTCCTTCCATACTGTTTTGACCTGCTGCCAATAGTCTTCTGTATTCTCTACATCTTCCAGCTGTTGGAGCACTTGGAATTTGTTGGATACTGTGACCGCAAATTTGTCTCTTGTTTCTTGATTTCTTAGCTGTCCTACATTAAACTGTTGTCTATAATTTTGCATTGTTGCATATCTCTTGAGTTTCATTTTTACTTTGGCTATCAGAAGATGGTGATCTGATGCCACATCTGCTCCTCTATATACCTTTACATCCTGCAATGATGATCTAAACTTCTTGTTTATGCATATATGATCAATCTGATTTTCTGTTCTATGGTCTGGTGATATCCATGTTGCCTTGTGTATTCTCTTATGTGGAAACATGCTTCCTCCTATAGCCAGTTGATCTCTTCTTCTCTTCTTCCGTCCTTAGCCACCGACCGTCAAAGCAGTCAGTGGCCATTACGCCTAGTGGCGTCTTAGGGCAACAGCAGATAGGTTTTCTTTGCCATTGTTTCCCATCACGCCTATTGGCGTCTTTAGGGCAACGGCAAATCAATCCATTTGCTGTTGTTTCCGTAATCGAAGTGACTGGCAAACGGGTGATCAGCCCGTTGGTAGCCAGTTGATATGAAGCACAGAAGTTTGCGAATAGCTCTCCATTTTCATTCATTACTCCTAGCTTATGTTTTCCCATGACTTCTTCAAATCCAGTGTTGACTGTACCTATCTTTGCATTCATGTCACCCATTAAAATTGTGATGTCTCTTCTTTTTACTTTATCCATAATTTCCTGTAGTTTAGTATAAAATGCTTCTTTCACAGACTCTTCTTTGTCATTAGTTGGTGCATAACATTGGATGACATTTACATGAATTTTCTTTTTAGCTGTTTTGAAAGAAGCTGTTATTATTCTGGGTCCAACAGCTTCCCATTCAATTAGTGCTTTCTGTGCTTCTTTAGATAACATAAGAGCTACCCCTTCACTGTGGTGTGAACTTTCGTCTTCATGTCCTGAGGACAGCACCAATTCACCTGTGATGAGTTTCTTCCTGTCTACCCCCTTCCACTTTGTTTCACACATTCCCAGAACCTCGATTTTGTATTCCCTCATTTCTGCTGCTACTTGCGCCACTTTCCCTTGTTCGTTTAATGTCCGAACATTCCAGGTGCCAAATCTGGAAGTTCTCCTAGAAGAAAGAAAGTTAGTCAGCAACACAGACTCCTTTCGGCTTTCTCTGTGTTGCATCATACGCCTCCCCGCGAGAGGACCTTCCCCTGTCTTGGATGGCTGTGTTTTATTTTCTTTATTTGACTTGTCCATATTTGTTGAAGTTTTTTGTGGTTTAAATTTTTTTACAGGATGGTGTAACCGGCCCCATGCCCAACCCTCCTTAATCGCTTTTTACGACATGCTTGGTAGGGGACAGTGTTACTATTCTTTGCTCCCCTTTCGGGCCCCGGTAACACACGGGTGGTTATAAATATATATAAGTGTAATATTATTTTTCTTAACTATGTATTATAATCAGATATCTAAATTCTTTAAATGAACAAGAGTATCTGCCGTCGCTGTTAATTCTACCAATTCCATTTAATCCGAACTTTAAGTTAATTCTAGCTGACAAAAAATCGAATTGTTTAAATTATCAAATGTTATAATTTAGAAAAAACCGGAAACCAAGTTTCAGAATATGTCGTTAACTTCTAACACAAAATCATCAATAATACATACAAGTTTCGTTTAAAATTACCTTTGACTATAACAATTAATTCCAAAAATCTTTGTATAAATATGTTAACTAAACATGGTATCAAACCCATGATGAAAAAACAAAACAAAATTTTAAGTAGTGAATAAGAACACTCAGGACTATCTATAAAAATGACTATTACATCGTCCCAGTAAATGAGTTTGTACATAGGAATGAAATAATGCATAATTAAAACACAGTTATATAAGTAACAATAAAAAATAATTATGGCAATCAAATGTTACAAAGAGATTACATAATATTCCATGAACAACATATACAATTCTATACAAAGATTACAATAACATTCAATGTTTGTAAAAAAAAACAAAAAAGAAAACAGGACTTTAAGAAAAAAAAAAAAATTCCTCCTAGGTCTTGCGAACATCTCATCTCATCAACACGCGAGGTGACATCATGACACGGTGGGTTAATATACTGGCTAGGCTCGCTTGAATGGACAAATGGCACACAGTGACCTACATATTTGACCGATACGGTAAACAGGAGTGCTGACCTCTATTGAACAGTCACCACTGTGAATGAATACAAATGAAAATCTCCACTTTAATCAGCCGTAAGATTTAAATAGCAAAAACGGATAGTTAATTCAACAATTACCTAGTGGTTCGTGCAAAGTCCTGGTCTCTTCACGATGTCATCAGCTCTTTTTTTTTGACACACAGTAGACAACACAGAATGCTTAGGACCAACTTAACCCTGGCTGAAAGTTGCCACTGCTGTATTCTGCAATAAAGTTTTACACCTAACACAACGAGATGCTCTCTCGACATCAAAATTAGAACAAGCAGTATCATTCAATAGACCCTTATCATTCTTATCACCCTGCCTATAAGAAAACTTAGGCTTTAGTTGAAGAAAGTCACTCTGGTTATGTGACAAAAAATTTGGAGATTTGTTATGTCTATAGAACACATCGTCTTTTACTCTATCTTGACCATTGTTATTTTTATGAATCAAGTTAGCACTGTTAGTTTTGTTGCGATTACCATCTCCTCTTTGAATATAGTTACTTCTAGGATCAAAACGTTGAAATCTGTCAAATTGTTTACAGTTCATTGGATAATAAGAATTACCACTTGACAAACTCCTTTGGTCCTGTCTAACCTTAGAATTATTTCTCTTACCAAAGCTTTTACTTTCTTTGCCTATGGGGATATGTTTACCAATTCTGTCAAACTGACTGAGCTGAGTTTGACGAGCAACTGGACCGCTAGAATGTTTATCATCCCGTCCATAATGTGTCTCATTCTTGGACCTAGTAGTACTAGATTTATTCCTTGCCATAAATTTATCAGGGTTTACAACAGTAGATACATGGTTGATATTAAGGGTTCTGGCTTGAACTTTATGACCATTCTTTTCATGATTAACAGAACTTGATGGCAATCTAGAATTCTCTTTGTTTGTCTGACGCCACGAATCACAATCATTAGCAGAGACGCCATCAGTACGTGGAAAATTGTACCTGCCACGTAGGGATTTACCTCTATCCTGCTTAACATCAGTGGAAGTATTAGCAACGAGTGTGTGGAGCTGACTCTTTGCAACTTTCTGTCTATCACTGTCAACATTGACAGAAGACCACATTTTGTTTTTCAAAACCATATCTAGTAAGCCATATATTCTTTCCCTTGCTTCCGCAATTTCATTATCTTTAAGTGAAATCTCTTCACTTAACCTTTTATTTAACTCCTTAACAGCCAAAACTTTGTCGCTTTCTTCTGCTAGCAATTTCTCAACCTTAATCAATTTGTCTTTCTCCACCATTAACTCTTCCACTCTCTCTTTATCATCCCTCTCAATCTCACTATCATGGTCATTCGTAAGCCTATCAACCTTTTCTGGTAATACAGCATTCTTTTCTTTAAGTTGGCGACCGAGGACCATGTTATAGTTTAATAGACCAACAAGTGTTTTATTATAGGACTTTTCATGTTCCTTTTTATCTTCCAACTGAGTTTCCAACTCTTTGATTTCGCTTAATGCAGAATTCAAACTTGCTTGCACACTAGCAAGTTCCGAGTTTGATTTATACAAATCACCTGTGAGCTTAGACAATTTTTCCTGAAGTTTACTCACTTCAGCCATACTCTTTGAGCAATTTTTTCTTTCTTGTCTGTTGACTCTTACTTCCTCATCTTCTGATTTCTTTTCCTGATTGCCAGAGATGCCGTAGAAAATTGACGTGTGTATATTTCTTACTATATGATCATGTTTAACATTCATATAGATGTATGCAAATGAACGAAGGTAAGTTAATAACCATGCTAAATCCTCTGCCATTCTTAAATGAGGATGAGACTGAAAATTGTCCTTAGCAAAATATCTTAGGGCTTTTGACGTATTAACCAAAAATCTGTCTATTACATGTGCCTGAAGCTCTGGGCCTTTCAATTTTTCAAAATGTTTCGCTTCTTCATATAAATATAGCAAAATAGGCCTCATATCATCAGGATCTGTATCAACATCAAGATCCATAGTGATTTGTCTATTGAGTTCACTGTATATGTAATCACCTATACAACTTATTATCCCAAGAGGTTGGACAATTACCCTTCCAGATCACAGAGTTAACTACCTGTTTAAAAAAAATGAGCTTATTCCCAAATCTGTATCAGCAATCCCTTTCTATAGTACCTTTATATGGGCATATTCAGGAAAGTCTATATATATGTCATAGCCATAAGTTACTTATGCATCAACTTCTATAATCAATCTATATAGATATCGACAACAACCACAACAGATATCAATAGATTAAGTTTGTACAATTCAAGAAGGCCTGATGACATACATGGAGCGACACAATTTAAACTCTACCAAACCACTTATCTGTCATTAACGTCGTTCCTCTCCGCCAAGACACTGGATATCACAAAGTTATGCGGTTAAAAACACTCCACTGCGGGAAGGTACTTGAACTTGACTTTTTCCTTTCAGGTACTTGTGATAGAATAGCATGTGCCTGATCAATGCACACACGACAACAGGAACCGGAAACAGTCTGGAACTCAGCAAACACAGCAACTCTTGACTCTTCTGTAGTCGTAAAGGTACACGTAACACCGTGTATCATAACCTCTTGAACTTGAAATGGGGATAACTGGAACAAACTGCTGGTACAAACACCGTCAAAGTCCACTTCAACCCCCGTGATCACTGCAGACGTTGCTGTTGGATATGGTCACTAAATCGAATGTCAAACAGACACTGGTGTAGAGTTGAATACAACCACGCATAAAACGTGCGTGATTTCTCACTTGCGCTACACAGGCAGATTACAATACCAGGTCAAGATTCTGAACACAGGAGACCCAAGCCACGCCCACACAGGGCTATGTATGTGTACATCGAGATCCTGTAGTAATAATGTTATTACGCAAATGACATAGGTGTCAGTTACACCCCGTAAGACTGGTATAGAAGATAAAACCAGTCTTGGCCACCACTGTTAAGTATTCTAGTTCACTGTTTAGATGCTGCCACTGTTAGTATCTGTTTTATTTATTCTTCCACCTGTTCGATACCACTGTTAAAAGTTAGTGGATACCATTGTTAGTTAATGTGTGGATAGGTAGGGATATTATTAATCATCGGGTATTCTTCCAAGTACACCCTACTGTTGAAGTAACACACCTCTGTAGAGGTAACAGACTGTCAAATACATCCGCCACACAGGCTGATTCTATCTATATGATGCTGTTGTCCTATCCCTGTGTCTGCAATGTTGACATGGGTGTATGTAGACTCAGTTACACCCCACAGTACGTACGTAAGAGTACATGGAGAAGTCAAAAAAGGGTTGTAAACGACTGGGAACAGTTCGATACTGTTTATTCCGTTACAACACAGACACAACGGCATAGACGAAAATACGTTGACAGCAAAAGCATGAAATATCTCAGCGCTAGCAATACTGAACTGCACACTCGGCAGTTATGATCATAATCATGGCCTTACAATCTCTCACTCCTTAAATACTCAAGACTGCAACTACGGCAGTTATATTAATGGCCTTACAAATCATCACACTTCTTAAATACTCAAGACTGCAACTACGGCAGTTATATTAATGGCCTTACAAATCATCACACTTCTTAAATACTCAAGACTGCAACTACGGCAGTTATATTAATGGCCTTACAAATCATCACACTTCTTAAATACTCAAGACTGCAACTACGGCAGTTATATTAATGGCCTTACAAATCATCACACTTCTTAAATACTCAAGACTGCAACTACGGCAGTTATATTAATGGGTTTACAAATCATCGCTAAACATCTTCCTCACACATATAGCGAAAAAACTCGTCGACATCTTATCTTCTGCACTACGTAGGCATCCATACAGAAAAACACCTCAGGGCTGACCACCTCAGTCGAAAACCCCGCACACACTGATCCCACGGGAACACACCCCGTTCACTCAGTAACGAGAATCTACTGTTCTCTTCACACCGCTCTCAATCATACCTGCGGACACTAGCCGCGAGAGCTATTCACCCATCACTCAAAAACAGTTCAGAAACAGTACATTATGACCAGAGTTCACGCGCTATCTGACATACTGTTTTCACGAAACTAAGAGGAGATATTTTTAAACAAATCCACTACTAATCTGCAAGCAAGTACTCTAACCCAAAATTCACTCTACTCAACAAGTATTTTTCAAGATCACCTCCCTTTTATCACATCTGCACTCATCAGTTTACCACACCCCCAGGGGAAAAAATGATTATATCATTTTTTTGGAAAATTGACTCCCAAAAATTTAGCAGTCAATAAAGTCATATCAAATATCTCTTAAATTAACTCCCAAAAATTTAAAGTTAATGAAGTTATGTCAAATATCTCATAAATTAACTCCCAAAAAATTTAAAGGTTAATGAAATTCTATCAAAAAACTTACAAAAATATACCTATGACAAGAGAACATAGCACATCTACAAAAATATCATCAATAAATGTAAGATAACGACTAAATCATCCAACATACTCATTCAAGCATACCAAAAAATTAATCTAATACAAAACCCAAGTTAAGTATACATAGTACAAACTAAGCAGAAAATAAACTATCGTAAGAGAAAAGACAAAACATGAAATGGGAATATAAGAATCAAATAGAATCATAAGATGACAATGAAGACAACAATTCCATACATGTAAAACAAATAGAACTATAAGAACCAAACACATTATCTAAAATCACATAATTAACTTAACAATACAAAGAATGAAAGTATAAATAGCGTAACACGAAAAAAGTATACTAGAAGTATGCATTACATCAAAGATGAAACACGGAAGCATAAACAAAATATCAGACAATATTGAAAAGACAACAGACAAGATGTAAAGAATGACGAATAGTCAACAAAGAGAGATGAAAGTAAAGATGCAAATGTAAAGAAAATTGGTAACAATACCTTACAATAACTATCGAAATGTAACAACGTATTGTAAAATACAAAAATGCTAAAGTATATTTATATACTAACACAAAAAAGAAAGCTTATGACGAACACAGCAAATTAAGTAATTTAACCAAATTATAAACTTATACATAACTCAAAATAAATTATATCAAATATCACCCAAACAAAAAATATTAATGCTATCACAAGTTTCGCATTGACGCATAGTCAAGCGCTAAATACCAAAAAATACATCCAAACATCCAAACATTTTCAAAGAACTAATGTCACTACATAATAGTCACCTTAACACACAGTCTAGCGCTGGCGCAGAAAAAAAAAAAAAATATCACAATGTCCAAAACACATTTCTCAAAAAGAAAATTACAATACAAAAAATGTTTCTTAACGTAAAGTTAAATAAAAATAGTATTTTTATTTCTAAGTAATACGTAGCTATAATTAACAACTAACAATTAAATCAGCTAGGTAACATAATTAAAAAAAAATAATCTTATCTTTAAACAGACACACATCAAAACGTGTAATTTTTTCTTTCTCTTTAAAAAAAAAAAAATACATCACCGAAACGTCACATGGGGTAATACACTGTTAACTATATACGAAGTTATAAATATATATAAGTGTAATATTACTTATCTTAACTATGTATTATAATCAGATATCTAAATTCTATAAATGAACAAGAGTACCAGCCGTCGCTGTTAATTCTACCAATTCCATTTAATCCGAACTTTAAGTTAATTCTAGCTGACAAAAAATGGAATTGTTTAAATTATCAAATGTTATAATTTAGAAAAAACCGGAAACCAAGTTTCAGAATATGTCGTTAACTTCTAACGCAAAATCATCAATAATACATACAAGTTTCGTTTAAAATTACCTTTGACTATAACAATTAATTCCAAAAATCTTTGTATAAATATGTTAACTAAACATGGTATCAAACCCATGATGAAAAAACAAAACAAAATTTTAAGTAGTGAATAAGAACACTCAGGAATTTTTATAAAAATGACTATTACATCGTCCCAGTAAATGAGTTTGTACATAGGAATGAAATAATGCATAATTAAAACACAGTTATATAAGTAACAATAAAAAATAATTATGGCAATCAAATGTTACAAAGAGATTACATAATATTCCATAAACAACATATACAATGCTATACAAAGATTACAATAACATTCAATGTTTGTAAAAAAAAAAAAAAAAAAAAAAACAGGTCTTTAAGAAAAGAAAAAAAATTCCTCCTAGGTCTTGCGAACATCTCATCTCATCAACACGCGAAGTGACATCATGACACGGTGGGCTAATATACTGGCTAGGCTCGCTTGAATGGACAAATGGCACACAGTGACCTACATATTTGACCGATACGGTAAACAGGAGCGCTGACCTCTATTGAACAGTCACCACTGTGAATGAATACAAATGAAAATCTCCACTTTAATCAGCCGTAAGATTTAAATAGCAAAAACGGATAGTTAATTCAACAATTACCTAGTGGTTCGTGTAAAGTCCTGGTCTCTTCACGATGTCATCAGCTCTTGTTTTTTTTTTTTTGACACACAGTAGGCAACACAGAATGCTTAGGACCAACTTAACCCTGGCTGAAAGTTGCCACTGCTGTATTCTGCAATAAAGTTTTACACCTAACACAACGATATGCTCTCTCGACATCAAAATTAGAACACGCAGTATCATTCAATAGACCCTTATCATTCTTCTCACCCTGCCTATAAGAAAACTTAGGCTTTAGTTGAAGAAAGTCACTCTGGTTATGTGACAAAAAATTTGGAGATTTGTTATGTCTATAGAACACATCGTCTTTTACTCTATCTTGACCATTGTTATTTTTATGAATCAAGTTAGCACTGTTAGTTTTGTTGCGATTACCATCTCCTCTTTGAATATAGTTACTTCTAGGATCAAAACGTTGAAATCTGTCAAATTGTTTACAGTTCATTGGATAATAAGAATTACCACTTGACAAACTCCTTTGGTCCTGTCTAACCTTAGAATTATTTCTCTTACCAAAGCTTTTACTTTCTTTGCCTATGGGGATATGTTTACCAATTCTGTCAAACTGACTGAGCTGAGTTTGACGAGCAACTGGACCGCTAGAATGTTTATCATCCCGTCCATAATGTATCTCATTCTTGGACCTAGTAGTACTAGATTTATTCCTTGCCATAAATTTATCAGGGTTTACAACAGTAGATACATGGTTGATATTAAGGGATTAACAGAACTTGATGGCAATCTAGAATTCTCTTTGTTTGTCTGACGCCACGAATCACAATCATTAGCAGAGACGCCATCAGTACGGGGAAAATTGTACCTGCCACGTAGGGATTTACCTCTATCCTGCTTAACATCAGTGGAAGTATTAGCAACGAGTGTGTGGAGCTGACTCTTTGCAACTTTCTGTCTATTACTGTCAACATTGACAGAAGACTACATTTTGTTTTTCAAAACCATATCTAGTAAGCCATATATTCTTTCCTTTGCTTCCGCAATTTCATTATCTTTAAGTGAAATCTCTTCACTTAACCTTTTATTTAACTCCTTAACAGCCAAAACTTTGTCGCTTTCTTCTGCTAGCAATTTCTCAACCTTAATCAATTTGTCTTTCTCCACCATTAACTCTTCCACTCTCTCTTTATCATCCCTCTCAATCTCACTATCATGGTCATTCGTAAGCCTATCAACCTTTTCTGGTAATACAGCATTCTTTTCTTTAAGTTGGCGACCGAGGACCATGTTATAGTTTAATAGACCAACAAGTGTTTTATTATAGGACTTTTCATGTTCCTTTTTATCTTCCAACTGAGTTTCCAACTCTTTGATTTCGCTTAATGCAGAATTCAAACTTGCTTGCACACCAGCAAGTTCCGAGTTTGATTTATACAAATCACCTGTGAGCTTAGACAATTTTTCCTGAAGTTTACTCACTTCAGCCATACTCTTTGAGCAATTTTTTCTTTCTTGTCTGTTGACTCTTACTTCCTCATCTTCTGATTTCTTTTCCTGATTGCCAGAGATGCCGTAGAAAATTGACGTGTGTATATTTCTTACTATATGATCATGTTTAACATTCATATAGATGTATGCAAATGAACGAAGGTAAGTTAATAACCATGCTAAATCCTCTGCCATTCTTAAATGAGGATGAGACTGAAAATTGTCCTTAGCAAAATATCTTAGGGCTTTTGACGTATTAACCAAAAATCTGTCTATTACATGTGCCTGAAGCTCTGGGCCTTTCAATTTTTCAAAATGTTTCGCTTCTTCATATAAATATAGCAAAATAGGCCTCATATCATCAGGATCTGTATCAACATCAAGATCCATAGTGATTTATCTATTGAGTTCACTGTATATGTAATCACCTATACAACTTATTATCCCAAGAGGTTGGACAATTACCCTTCCAGATCACAGAGTTAACTACCTGTTTAAAAAAAATGAGCTTATTCCCAAATCTGTATCAGCAATCCCTTTCTATAGTACCTTTATATGGGCATATTCAGGAAAGTCTATATATATGTCATAGCCATAAGTTACTTATGCATCAACTTCTATAATCAATCTATATAGATATCGACAACAACCACAACAGATATCAATAGATTAAGTTTGTACAATTCAAGAAGGCCTGATGACATACATGGAGCGACACAATTTAAACTCTACCAAACCACTTATCTGTCATTAACGTCGTTCCTCTCCGCCAAGACACTGGATATCACAAAGTTATGCGGTTAAAAACACTCCACTGCGGGAAGGTACTTGAACTTGACTTTTTCCTTTCAGGTACTTGTGATAGAATAGCATGTGCCTGACCAATGCACACACGACAACAGGAACCGGAAACAGTCTGGAACTCAGCAAACACAGCAACTCTTGACTCTTCTGTAGTCGTAAAGGTACACGTAACACCGTGTATCATAACCTCTTGAACTTGAAATGGGGATAACTGGAACAAACTGCTGGTACAAACACCGTCAAAGTCCACTTCAACCCCCGTGATCACTGCAGACGTTGCTGTTGGATATGGTCACTAAATCGAATGTCAAACAGACACTGGTGTAGAGTTGAATACAACCACGCATAAAACGTGCGTGATTTCTCACTTGCGCTACACAGGCAGATTACAATACCAGGTCAAGATTCTGAACACAGGAGACCCAAGCCACGCCCACACAGGGCTATGTATGTGTACATCGAGATCCTGTAGTAATAATGTTATTACGCAAATGACATAGGTGTCAGTTACACCCCGTAAGACTGGTATAGAAGATAAAACCAGTCTTGGCCACCACTGTTAAGTATTCTAGTTCACTGTTTAGATGCTGCCACTGTTAGTATCTGTTTTATTTATCCTTCCACCTGTTGGATACCACTGTTAAAAGTTAGTGGATACCATTGTTAGTTAATGTGTGGATAGGTAGGGATATTATTAATCATCGGGTATTCTTCCAAGTACACCCTACTGTTGAAGTAACACACCTCTGTAGAGGTAACAGACTGTCAAATACATCCGCCACACAGGCTGATTCTATCTATATGTATGCTGTTGTCCTATCCCTGTGTCTGCAATGTTGACATGGGTGTATGTAGACTCAGTTACACCCCACAGTACGTACGTAAGAGTACATGGAGAAGTCAAAAAAGGGTTGTAAACGACTGGGAACAGTTCGATACTGTTTATTCCGTTACAACACAGACACAACGGCATAGACGAAAATACGTTGACAGCAAAAGCATGAAATATCTCAGCGCTAGCAATACTGAACTGCACACTCGGCAGTTATGATCATAATCATGGCCTTACAATCTCTCACTCCTTAAATACTCAAGACTGCAACTACGGCAGTTATATTAATGGCCTTACAAATCATCACACTTCTTAAATACTCAAGACTGCAACTACGGCAGTTATATTAATGGCCTTACAAATCATCACACTTCTTAAATACTCAAGACTGCAACTACGGCAGTTATATTAATGGCCTTACAAATCATCCCACTTCTTAAATACTCAAGACTGCAACTACGGCAGTTATATTAATGGCCTTACAAATCATCACACTTCTTAAATACTCAAGACTGCAACTACGGCAGTTATATTAATGGCCTTACAAATCATCGCTAAACATCTTCCTCACACATATAGCGAAAAAACTCGTCGACATCTTATCTTCTGCACTACGTAGGCATCCATACAGAAAAACACCTCAGGGCTGACCACCTCAGTCGAAAACCCCGCACACACTGATCCCACGGGAACACACCCCGTTCACTCAGTCACGAGAATCTACTGTTCTCTTCACACCGCTCTCAATCATACCTGCGGACACTAGCCGCGAGAGCTATTCACCCATCACTCAAAAACAGTTCAGAAACAGTACATTATGACCAGAGTTCACCCGCTATCTGACATACTGTTTTCACGAAACTAAGAGGAGATATTTTTAAACAAATCCACTACTAATCTGCAAGCAAGTACTCTAACCCAAAATTCACTCTACTCAACAAGTATTTTTCAAGATCACCTCCCTTTTATCACATCTGCACTCATCAGTTTACCACACCCCCAGGGGAAAAAATGATTATATCATTTTTTTTGAAAATTGACTCCCAAAAATTTAACAGTCAATAAAGTCATATCAAATATCTCTTAAATTAACTCCCAAAAATTTAAAGTTAATGAAGTTATGTCAAATATCTCATAAATTAACTCCCAAAAAATTTAAAGGTTAATGAAATTCTATCAAAAAACTTACAAAAATATACCTATGACAAGAGAACATAGCACATCTACAAAAATATCATCAATAAATGTAAGATAACGACTAAATCATCCAACATACTCATTCAAGCATACCAAAAAATTAATCTAATACAAAACCCAAGTTAAGTATACATAGTACAAACTAAGCAGAAAATAAACTATCGTAAGAGAAAAGACAAAACATGAAATGGGAATATAAGAATCAAATAGAATCATAAGATGACAATGAAGACAACAATTCCATACATGTAAAACAAATAGAACTATAAGAACCAAACACATTATCTAAAATCACATAATTAACTTAACAATACAAAGAATGAAAGTATAAATAGCGTAACACGAAAAAAGTATACTAGAAGTATGCATTACATCAAAGATGAAACACGGAAGCATAAACAAAATATCAGACAATATTGAAAAGACAACAGACAAGATGTAAAGAATGACGAATAGTCAACAAAGAGAGATGAAAGTAAAGATGCAAATGTAAAGAAAATTGGTAACAATACCTTACAATAACTATCGAAATGTAACAACGTATTGTAAAATACAAAAATGCTAAAGTATATTTATATACTAACACAAAAAAGAAAGCTTATGACGAACACAGCAAATTAAGTAATTTAACCAAATTATAAACTTATACATAACTCAAAATAAATTATATCAAATATCACCCAAACAAAAAATATTAATGCTATCACAAGTTTCGCATTGACGCATAGTCAAGCGCTAAATACCAAAAAATACATCCAAACATCCAAACATTTTCAAAGAACTAATGTCACTACATAATAGTCACCTTAACACACAGTCTAGCGCTGGCGCAGAAAAAAAAATAAATATCACAATGTCCAAAACACATTTCTCAAAAAGAAAATTACAATACAAAAAATGTTTCTTAACGTAAAGTTAAATAAAAATAGTATTTTTATTTCTAAGTAATACGTAGCTATAATTAACAACTAACAATTAAATCAGCTAGGTAACATAATTAAAAAAAAATAATCTTATCTTTAAACAGACACACATCAAAACGTGTAATTTTTTCTTTCTCTTTAAAAAAAAAAAAATACATCACCGAAACGTCACATGGGGTAATACACTGTTAACTATATACGAAGTTATAAATATATATAAGTGTAATATTACTTATCTTAACTATGTATTATAATCAGATATCTAAATTCTATAAATGAACAAGAGTACCAGCCGTCGCTGTTAATTCTACCAATTCCATTTAATCCGAACTTAAAGTTAATTCTAGCTGACAAAAAATGGAATTGTTTAAATTATCAAATGTTATAATTTAGAAAAAACCGGAAACCAAGTTTCAGAATATGTCGTTAACTTCTAACGCAAAATCATCAATAATACATACAAGTTTCGTTTAAAATTACCTTTGACTATAACAATTAATTCCAAAAATCTTTGTATAAATATGTTAACTAAACATGGTATCAAACCCATGATGAAAAAACAAAACAAAATTTTAAGTAGTGAATAAGAACACTCAGGAATTTTTATAAAAATGACTATTACATCGTCCCAGTAAATGAGTTTGTACATAGGAATGAAATAATGCATAATTAAAACACAGTTATATAAGTAACAATAAAAAATAATTATGGCAATCAAATGTTACAAAGAGATTACATAATATTCCATAAACAACATATACAATGCTATACAAAGATTACAATAACATTCAATGTTTGTAAAAATAAAAAAAAATAAAAAAACAGGTCTTTAAGAAAAGAAAAAAAAATTCCTCCTAGGTCTTGCGAACATCTCATCTCATCAACACGCGAGGTGACATCATGACACGGTGGGTTAATATACTGGCTAGGCTCGCTTGAATGGACAAATGGCACACAGTGACCTACATATTTGACCGATACGGTAAACAGGAGCGCTGACCTCTATTGAACAGTCACCACTGTGAATGAATACAAATGAAAATCTCCACTTTAATCAGCCGTAAGATTTAAATAGCAAAAACGGATAGTTAATTCAACAATTACCTAGTGGTTCGTGTAAAGTCCTGGTCTCTTCACGATGTCATCAGCTCTTTTTTTTTTTGACACACAGTAGGCAACACAGAATGCTTAGGACCAACTTAACCCTGGCTGAAAGTTGCCACTGCTGTATTCTGCAATAAAGTTTTACACCTAACACAACGAGATGCTCTCTCGACATCAAAATTAGAACAAGCAGTATCATTCAATAGACCCTTATCATTCTTATCACCCTGCCTATAAGAAAACTTAGGCTTTAGTTGAAGAAAGTCACTCTGGTTATGTGACAAAAAATTTGGAGATTTGTTATGTCTATAGAACACATCGTCTTTTACTCTATCTTGACCATTGTTATTTTTATGAATCAAGTTAGCACTGTTAGTTTTGTTGCGATTACCATCTCCTCTTTGAATATAGTTACTTCTAGGATCAAAATGTTGAAATCTGTCAAATTGTTTACAGTTCATTGGATAATAAGAATTACCACTTGACAAACTCCTTTGGTCCTGTCTAACCTTAGAATTATTTCTCTTACCAAAGCTTTTACTTTCTTTGCCTATGGGGATATGTTTACCAATTCTGTCAAACTGACTGAGCTGAGTTTGACGAGCAACTGGACCGCTAGAATGTTTATCATCCCGTCCATAATGTGTCTCATTCTTGGACCTAGTAGTACTAGATTTATTCCTTTGCATACATTTATCAGGGTTTACAACAGTAGATACATGGTTGATATTAAGGGTTCTGGCTTGAACTTTATGACCATTCTTTTCATGATTAACAGAACTTGATGGCAATCTAGAATTCTCTTTGTTTGTCTGACGCCACGAATCACAATCATTAGCAGAGACGCCATCAGTACGTGGAAAATTGTACCTGCCACGTAGGGATTTACCTCTATCCTGCTTAACATCAGTGGAAGTATTAGCAACGAGTGTGTGGAGCTGACTCTTTGCAACTTTCTGTCTATTACTGTCAACATTGACAGAAGACCACATTTTGTTTTTCAAAACCATATCTAGTAAGCCATATATTCTTTCCTTTGCTTCCGCAATTTCATTATCTTTAAGTGAAATCTCTTCACTTAACCTTTTATTTAACTCCTTAACAGCCAAAACTTTGTCGCTTTCTTCTGCTAGCAATTTCTCAACCTTAATCAATTTGTCTTTCTCCACCATTAACTCTTCCACTCTCTCTTTATCATCCCTCTCAATCTCACTATCATGGTCATTCGTAAGCCTATCAACCTTTTCTGGTAATACAGCATTCTTTTCTTTAAGTTGGCGACCGAGGACCATGTTATAGTTTAATAGACCAACAAGTGTTTTATTATAGGACTTTTCATGTTCCTTTTTATCTTCCAACTGAGTTTTCAACTCTTTGATTTCGCTTAATGCAGAATTCAAACTTGCTTGCACACTAGCAAGTTCCGAGTTTGATTTATACAAATCACCTGTGAGCTTAGACAATTTTTCCTGAAGTTTACTCACTTCAGCCATACTCTTTGAGCAATTTTTTCGTTCTTGTCTGTTGACTATTACTTCCTCATCTTCTGATTTCTTTTCCTGATTGTCAGAGATGCCGTAGAAAATTGACGTGTGTATATTTCTTACTATATGATCATGTTTAACATTCATATAGATGTATGCAAATGAACGAAGGTAAGTTAATAACCATGCTAAATCCTCTGCCATTCTTAAATGAGGATGAGACTGAAAATTGTCCTTAGCAAAATATCTTAGGGCTTTTGACGTATTAACCAAAAATCTGTTTATTACATGTGCCTCAAGCTCTGGGCCTTTCAATTTTTCAAAATGTTTCGCTTCTTCATATAAATATAGCAAAATAGGCCTCATATCATCAGGATCTGTATCAACATCAAGATCCATAGTGATTTATCTATTGAGTTCACTGTATATGTAATCACATATACAGCTTATTATCCCAAGAGGTTGGACAATTACCCTTCCAGATCACAGAGTTAACTACCTGTTTAAAAAAAATGAGCTTATTCCCAAATCTGTATCAGCAATCCCTTTCTATAGTACCTTTATATGGGCATATTCAGGAAAGTCTATATATATGTCATAGCCATAAGTTACTTATGCATCAACTTCTATAATCAATCTATATAGATATCGACAACAACCACAACAGATATCAATAGATTAAGTTTGTACAATTCAAGAAGGCCTGATGACATACATGGAGCGACACAATTTAAACTCTACCAAACCACTTATCTGTCATTAACGTCGTTCCTCTCCGCCAAGACACTGGATATCACAAAGTTATGCGGTTAAAAACACTCCACTGCGGGAAGGTATTTGAACTTGACTTTTCCCCTTCAGGTACTTGTGATAGAATAGCATGTGCCTGACCAATGCACACACGACAACAGGAACCGGAAACAGTCTGGAACTCAGCAAACACAGCAACTCTTGACTCTTCTGTAGTCGTAAAGGTACACGTAACACCGTGTATCATAACCTCTTGAACTTGAAATGGGGATAACTGGAACAAACTGCTGGTACAAACACCGTCAAAGTCCACTTCAACCCCCGTGATCACTGCAGACGTTGCTGTTGGATATGGTCACTAAATCGAATGTCAAACAGACACTGGTGTAGAGTTGAATACAACCACGCATAAAACGTGCGTGATTTCTCACTTGCGCTACACAGGCAGATTACAATACCAGGTCAAGATTCTGAACACAGGAGACCCAAGCCACGCCCACACAGGGCTATGTATGTGTACATCGAGATCCTGTAGTAATAATGTTATTACGCAAATGACATAGGTGTCAGTTACACCCCGTAAGACTGGTATAGAAGATAAAACCAGTCTTGGCCACCACTGTTAAGTATTCTAGTTCACTGTTTAGATGCTGCCACTGTTAGTATCTGTTTTATTTATCCTTCCACCTGTTGGATACCACTGTTAAAAGTTAGTGGATACCATTGTTAGTTAATGTGTGGATAGGTAGGGATATTATTAATCATCGGGTATTCTTCCAAGTACACCCTACTGTTGAAGTAACACACCTCTGTAGAGGTAACAGACTCTCAAATACATCCACCACACAGGCTGATTCTATCTATATGTATGCTGTTGTCCTGTCCCTGTGTCTGCAATGTTGACATGGGTGTATGTAGACTCAGTTACACCCCACAGTACGTACGTAAGAGTACATGGAGAAGTCAAAAAAGGGTTGTAAACGACTGGGAACAGTTCGATACTGTTTATTCCGTTACAACACAGACACAACGGCATAGACGAAAATACGTTGACAGCAAAAGCATGAAATATCTCAGCGCTAGCAATACTGAACTGCACACTCGGCAGTTATGATCATAATCATGGCCTTACAATATCTCACTCCTTAAATACTCAAGACTGCAACTACGGCAGTTATATTAATGGCCTTACAAATCATCACACTTTTTAAATACTCAAGACTGCAACTACGGCAGTTATATTAATGGCCTTACAAATCATCACACTTCTTAAATACTCAAGACTGCAACTACGGCAGTTATATTAATGGCCTTACAAATCATCCCACTTCTTAAATACTCAAGACTGCAACTACGGCAGTTATATTAATGGCCTTACAAATCATCGCTAAACATCTTCCTCACACATATAGCGAAAAAACTCGTCGACATCTTATCTTCTGCACTACGTAGACATCCATACAGAAAAACACCTCAGGGCTGACCACCTCAGTCGAAAACCCCGCACACACTGATCCCACGGGAACACACCCCGTTCACACAGTCACGAGAATCTACTGTTCTCTTCACACCGCTCTCGATCATACCTGCGGACACTAGCCCATCACTCAAAAACAGTTCAGAAACAGTACATTATGACCAGAGTTCACCCGCTATCTGACATACTGTTTTCACGAAACTAAGAGGAGATATTTTTAAACAAATCCACTACTAATCTGCAAGCAAGTACTCTAACCCAAAATTCCCTCTACTCAACAAGTATTTTTCAAGATCACCTCCCTTTCATCACATCTGCACTCATCAATGACTATATATTTGAAATGGGAAAGAAATCGTTAGCTAGTGTGATTTTTCACGTGTCTGTCCGTTTATTGGGGAAACTGCGGTAGATTTTGAATGAAAGGATATTTTCCCACTTTCCCCGACCACAGAGACTTTTGCTCGTGAGCACGTGAGCAGTCGTCTTTTGATCCAGGTTCATCGGAGATTTCTTTCCCGTGTACGGGGGTCCCTGTCTGCTCAGTTACCCGGTGCTAATCTACAACAAAAGGTTTTCAGATCTTCGACGATTATGCCGGACGTGAGTAATCTGACAGTAAAATGTCGGTTGGTTTCTGCTCCAGCCGATGCTTGTTCTTTGCAGGTTATGGACTGGTTCACTGTTGGCACTGGTCAAGTCTGTTGGCTGCAACACGTTCCTCGTAGTATCGTGGGGTAATTGCGAAGATGGTCAAGCGTCTGTCAAGACCCCTCTGCTGTAGATGTGCCTTTGACTGCAGGGCCACTTAAACCACTCACTTGTACCACAGATAGCACCACCAATAGGTACCACAGACTAATATCATGAAATAAGAGAGAAACAAATACCCTTCTGAGTATTGAGTTTCCTGACACAAAATCAGCCCTTCTTCCCACCCTTCATTCCAGCTTCCCATCTGCCTCAGATCTTTACCCTCTCTAAGCATTAATGTTAATTCTAGTGAGCGGAAAACACGCATTGCATTTATATTGAACATGTTTACATTTACATTTGCATTGGTTGAAATGGTTAATATAATAAGTACGTACATCAGTTCTATCATCATCCACTCTCTGCTCCATATGGAATTTGGGACTACCTCTGCTTTTGGTTCTTTATGAGAAACCCACATAACGCAGTTACCAGCTCTTGCAGTGGTGGTTCATGAAACCATCATTCTATATGTTGAGGTTGCCAGCCTCGTATGACTTGGATATCCACTAGCAATTTTTACATGTTATTAAATTAACAAATTTCTTTGGGAATACAGACTGACTTCTGGCTCAGAGAAATAGTTTAGGCAACTTGACTAAGATGCCTTTTACACGTGGTCTGGGATATTACTTTGCAACAAGACTCCCACTATGACTTAGTGTTCAGGTTCCTAGGATTCCGGGCTTTCCTTTGCTACTATATGACAAGGCTCCAATCAGAAATGTTGTATTCTTACATTTCAAATGCCAGGGTAATACCATGTGTCGTAGATTTGTGATAGGGGAATTAAGACTTAGGTTGGTCCCTTCTGAATAGAAATAGAACAGGTGACAGCTCAGTGGGAGATAATATAAGAAATAGATTTTTTACGAGTGAGATGGGGAAAATAATAGTCTGTCCCTGACACTCGAGAAGCTTCTCTCGGTCAGCCTATCTCTACAACAGATCTAGATTAGTCAGACAGTCTACTAGAATATATATAGTAAGATATATATACCACTCGCATACACACACACATAAGTGACGACAGTTAGACGCACAGACGTGAAAACTATAACAATGGAATATAGATATTTTTTGACGAGCTGACCGACACACTTGAATAAGTTTATGTAAAGTTTATTTATCATAAGAAAATTCACCCCAACCATAAGTTTGAATATCAATCACATATAAATACACATAGGTTAAAGAATTACTAAAAGAATAGACCCATAGGTGTAATCCTTTCCCCCTCTGTTGAGCCCACGATCCCGTTAGCAAAAAAGTTATAGCCCCCAAAGAGTCACAGATTTATACGCTATGGTCTAGGATTTCCCTCTACAGTTAAGAACAGAGTTGATATATTAAATCTATTCTAAGAGGAAAAAACATCATTAGCAACAAACTTGCATAAAGAAAACACAAAGTGGGTGCATAAATTATACCATAAGAGAATCACTCATTCCTGCTTTCTCTCTGTTCATTCACCAGTGGCCACTGACATTTTTTCTTACCTACAAACTTGATGTCTTGCACCTTCAGGCGCCAACTTTAGGCCATACACACACACTGAATGCGTGTTCTTTTTTATAAAGAGAACCCCAGCTCTGCAGATACAGGTTTCATCCAATGTTCCCGGGAGTGTTGACTTTACAACTATATTTTAGGATTACTGTTTATGTCACTTGAATCAGTTCAGGTAAGAAATTTTAAATGGACTCACAATGTCAGAATCTCGAGGTTTCCAGTACTTAGGAAATGACAGGTTGGTAACTTCTCTCAATATAAAATTATTGGTCACACCACAATTGGTCAAACGTCGGAAATGTTACTGTTTGTAATTTTTTCTCGCTACAGGGGCTGAATGTACATGAGATTTACGGAAGAAATATAATCTGGCTCGATAGGCCCAGTTACTGCATTTAGTCTTAAAGTTCGTGAGATGGGTACTCTGTCTATTTCTGGATGCAAACACAATGCCAGACAGGTTTTAACTTGTAAACCCACGTATTTAAGTACAAAAATGTTTCTTCTAGGTTATTCTCATATATACTGAAACCGCTGGTAGGTTTAGGGTTTGACCCAAATACTGTATAAAGGAAGAGAAAAACATAAATACTCAACCCTAATAGTATACACAATCCTACGCGTAAATAGAATATGTTCACTTCGGTTATATAACTTAAATCAGAAACTATAAGCTTAGAGCTTGTCTCGTCGTTTAAAACTCCAGTGAAATAAACTCTAGTCATTAAAAAAATCAATCATCATGAATTAGAAATACGTACATATTCCGTCAATACTCAATGATGAATCAATGCATTTACCAGTTAGCTAAAATATATTCTCTGACTGGTTACTAGCAATTTAATTAAATTTATATTATAGTTTCTTTCTTCTTCTTAGATCCTTAACCACCGACCGTCAAAGCAGTCAGTGGCCATCACGCCTAGTGGCGTCTTGTAGGGCAACAACAAATTGATTCCACTTTGCTCGGTCGGTGGCCATCCTTCGTACAGTGCCCCAACTCTGGTTCATTCTTTGCATCTCAGCCTCCACAGTCCTCCGCCAAGTTGTTTTTGGTCTGCCTCTCTTTCGTTTTCCTTCAGGGGTCCAAAGCATAGCTGTTCTTGTGATGGCATCGGGGTCTCTTCTGAGGACATGACCAACCCAGTTCCAGCGTCTGCCAGCTATGATGGTGTGCATGTCCTCTTGCTTGCTACGAGTAAGCAGATCTTGGTTAGTGATGGTATTCGGCCAAAAGATTCGGTGAATTTTTCTTAGGCATGTTGTGTGAAAAGAGGACAATTTTAACATTTCCTTCTCTGTAACTCTCCAGCATTCCGCACCATAGAGAAGCACAGAAAGCACACAGCTCTGATATAATCTTAATTTTGTGCTTGTGCTGTATTGGGAGGACTTCCAGATGTTGTTTAGGCTAAAGAAGGCTGTTCTTGCCTTATTCATTCTGATGTTGATGTCTTTGCCTGCCCCGCCTGGTGTTACTATGCATCCTAGGTATGTGAAGGTGTCTGTCTGTACCAGTTGCTGATTCCTTACTGATATGGGCTCAGGGTTGCTCACATTGAGCATCATGACCTCTGACTTCTTTAAATTGATGTTCAAGCCCACCTGCTGGCTAAACTTATTAAATCTATCCGTTTTTTCCTGGATGTGTTGATGTGAATGTGCTAGTAGTGCAATGTCATCTGCATATTCCAGATCTTCCAATGTAGAAAATGTAGTCCATCTTATTCCTCTTGGACTGCCCTCTGTTGTCTGGCGCATCACCCAGTCTATGACTGTTAAAAATAGAGTGGTTGATAAGGGGCATCCCTGTCGTACTCCTGTCGTCACCTCGAAGGTTAGGTTGCTCTGCCCAACACTACACGTAAAGTTGGCATAGAGGCTTTTTATGATTGACACTATGCAGCTTGGAATTCCATAAGCCCTCAGTATTTTCCATAAACTGTCCCTATGTATGCTGTCAAAAGCCTTTTCAAAATCAACGAAATTAATGTAAAGCTGTCTTTGCCATTCTGAGCACTGATCTATAATGTTCCTGAGAGTGAATATATGATCTACACATCTTCTGTTCTTTCTAAATCCTGCTTGTTCTTTCCTCAGTTTGTGGTCTACTGCTTTTTGAAATTCTCTGTATAATTATCCTGCCTAGTATTTTGCTGGGAACTGAGAGAAGAGTGATTCCTCTCCAATTATTGCAGTCTGCAAGATCTCCCTTCTTGGGCAATTTGACAATTATTCCTTTGTTCCACTCTGATGGTGTTGTCCCCGTTTTCCAGACTTGTGAAAATAGTGGTTCTAATAGTTCTGCTGCTAGCTCAGGGTCTGTCTTAAATAGCTCTGCATTTAAGTTATCATGGCCTGGAGCTTTGCCGTTCTTTAACCCTTTGATTGCTGTGATGATTTCTTCTTTTCGTGGAATGTCTGTATTTACATCTAGATCGTTTTCAGCCTCAGGAACATTCAATTGAGTCTCTGGTGGTTCCTTGTTCAGAGTTTCTCTGAAGTGCTCTGCCCATCTTGTTTCCTGTCCCTCTGCTGTCGTGATGAGATTACCTTGCTTATCTCTTACTAATGTAATATTGTTTGCACCTCGTTTTCCGCTGATGAATTTAGTTATTTTGTATACTGTGCTTTGTTCATTTCTCAGTTCTGCCTCCTCTGCCTGTCTTGCAAGATCGTCTAGGAAATTCCTTTTGTTGGCTCGGGTTTGGCGTTTAACTTCCTTGTCCAGCTGACTGTACTGTTCGCTATATAGTTGCTTTAACCTGGGGGACTTCGCTTCTGTTTTCTTTCTTTTCATTTCCTTTCTCGTCTTTATGGTGTTTGGTGTTTCTGGTGTTATCCAGTCTTGCTTCTTCCTTTCCTGGAATCCCAAGCATAATTTGCTGCTTTCCTTATATATTGTTGAAATGGTGTTGAAATTCTGGTCTATATCATCAGTCAATGTCAATATAAGCGAGCTCGTCTTTGATCTCAAATCTTTCACCGTGAATAATTAACTTATAGGCGAACAGATCAGGGAAAAGTGATAGACAATGGTCTTCCTTATTATCCCTGTCGAGAACGAATTAACACGATTCGATCTCTCATCAAAGAACTTAGCTAACCGCAATAAAATGCGTTGCTAAATTAGAAAGGAAATGACAAAGGTTTGAATTGCTAACAATCTAGCGTATGCGAAAGAAAGGTAAAAGAGCGAAAGAAAGGTAAAAGACAAGTGTAGAATAAAGAAAAGATATATAAAATCTATTAATCATAATATCTCTGCCACACCATGTAAGATGCGTATATTTTCCTTTCTCTCATGAAAAACTTCCTGCGTAACAAACGCACAAATAAATGTGTTGTTTACAGCTTCCGTCTATTATCGATCACGTTTACACTCTTGACTTCAAAATTTATCACAGATAATCTCTTTCAAGATGGATAATTATTATTCTGCCAAGTCTTGTCCGAAAACGATTACATCATTCATCCGGCCCAGCAAACGTTGACAACACTTTTATCCGACAGAGACATTCCCAGCAATAAGATAATCGACTGTGGTCATCCCAAGGTTGTTAACTCACTAATCCAGTCGCTCCCCTGCACTTGTCTGGTCTGGCAGGAAAATGTGTTACAGATTAGTAAATATCAGCAAAAGATGGTCACTGAAGTCCGACATAACAAGAATTGAGGAAAAGGAATGTAAACAATGAATCGAAAATACCAAATACTGTCAGAGGTGAGAAAAACTCAAGTGAAAAGCAGAGAATGAATTATAGGATGGCACAGGTAAATGTGACGTTCGAGGTTATTTTATCACACAAACACACGGAGACAGGCATGTACGGGATCAAGAAGACATAGAGAGACCTTCGATATAAATGTGACGGTATTGCCTCCCCTGCTTTGCAGTAATGGTCCAACAGTGGCCAAAACTCAAGAGTATCTAATATGGTCTTCAAATGTGTCTACCTTCGCACAAGATTACTCTTGGCAGATATGTAGATAGAAGGTTAAGAACGCTTCTACCTCAAAGGAGTTTCATAATATATTCAGATAAGCGAATACAATGCTGCATTTGGCTGAGCACGTTAATTCTAGAATCTGCCGACAACTTTTGTGAAGGATTAAGCAATGGTTTATTTTAGCTTGCTTAAGCCACCACCTCTGATTAACTCAGGGGAATTCTTATTTTTCTGGTATAGCTCAGTTTAGAGGGTGTGTGTAGTAAATTGACTGAGACAAACATCCAGTAACTTTAAAATGATTAAATCGAAGTTAAATTTGTAAATTTACAAATAACAAAATTTAATAATCACTTAAGTTTTAACAGTTTGAAAATAATTTGAATAGTTATGGATCAAGAAAATGTTATCATCATGGTCGTGATAGGAGGTAAATTGTTACAAGACGTTCAAGTGGCAGCATATATTAAACTCAGCTGCCAATGACGGTTCTGCTCCTTCTGAGGGGTTGGGTCCTTTTACACTGCTCACACTCGTCGCTGGTCAAGGTTGTGGGGTGTAGCTCGTTTCCCAGAAATGTCAGAGAGTCTACAAAGATGGTCCTTCGTCTTAAAGCTCAGGCCACTATTCCCTTCTTGTTCCAGAGATAGTACTTTCTGCTGGTACCACCAATAACTATGGTAAAAGAATAGAAATGAAACGCTCTCCCGAGTATTGCGTTTCCCGACCCATGGTTATGGGTCCCTATCTTCCCTTTCCACTATCCCATTTAACTCGTAATTTACCCTCCATGGGAATTAAATTTAATCCCCCGGGATAAAACTTTCTTTACATTTACATTGAATAGCTTTTATAGTTAATTTACACTTAAATGAAAAGGTTAATAGTGCAAATAGAATATGTTTACATTTACATTTCCACTGATTGAAAAGTGTTCACAATATAAATAGAATTTGTTTTCATTTATGTTTACACTGATTTGAAAAGTTTGAAACTTCCATTAATTTTAAAATGAATATTTTCACATAGACATTTACACTGGTTTGAAACTGTAAGTATTATACTTAGAATGTACATCATTTCTTTCATCTTTTCCTCCCTGCTCCATATGGAACCTGGGACTACTTTATGCTTTTTAGTTCTCTTTACGAAACTAGCAATAAAGCAATTACCAGCCCTTGGCAGTGGTGGTTCATGAACTCCTCATTCTATTTGCTGAGGTTGCCAGCCTCAAATGACTTGGACTTTCCTAGCATTTCTCACACATTAAAATTCACATGGTAATCATCTCATCTCATCTCAACCCATAACCCGTCATGGGTCGTAGGGGTGCCATGGTGGAAGCATCAGCAGACATGGTCCTCCACTGCTCTCTATTCTCAGCAATGCGTACAAGTGTGGAAAAACCGTGTCCTGCCCATTCTTTGATGTTATCAGCCCAGGATTTTCTTTGCCTTCCTCTTCTCCGTTTACCTTCGACTGTTCCCTGGAGGATCGTTTTCAAAAGGGAGTCATGACGAGTTACATGCCCAAACCAGGCAAGCTTTCGACGTTTCACTATGGCAAAAGTGGTTCTTGGTGGCCTGCATAGGTGTTTATCTTCTCTCTAACATAGACATTTGTTTTGTGCTCTTTATAGCAAATGCGCAAAATTCTTCTATAACATTTATGCTCGAAAGCCTGAATCCTTCGCTCCGTATCGGCAGTGAGTGTCCAGCCCTCACACCCATACAAGAGAATAGATAATACAAGTGATTTGTATAATTTGATCTTCACAGGAAAACTGATGTTACTTTTCCAGATCACATTCAACCTTGTCATGGCAGCTGAGGCCATCTCAAGTCTTGTCTTGATTTCTTTACTTGATCTTCCATCACTACATATAGTGGACCTGAGATATTTAAAGGTGTTAACTTCTTCTAACGTTTTCCCATTTAACGTAATATTGGTCGGAACATGTTTCTTATGGCTATTCACCAATAACTTGCTTTTTTCTATATTAATTTCCATCCCATAAGTTCTTGTTACTTTCTTCAGTCTAGAGGTAAGGTCTTGAAGTTCTGATTCTATTCTAGCTATCAGATCAATATCATCAGCAAAACGTAGATTACACAGAGGGCGGCCTCCAATCGATATGGTTGATTTATAATCGTAGAGAGCCTCCTGCATAATATGTTCTAGATATATATTAAAGAGCACTGGTGACAGGATGCATCCCTGGCGAACTCCTACAGTTGTTTTGAAAAATTCTCCAATGTCGTTGCTTGCAAAAACAGCACTGCTTGCGTCCTTGTATAGTGCTTCAATGATGGTAAATATATATGTATATATGTTAGTTCAAATGTTAGTAATATAAAATGTAAAATCACAACTTACGCCAATCCTGGTTCACAGACTTTTTGCTCAGATGAATAAAAGAGACTTGAATCGACTGCTTACATGCGTCTGGGGTGTTGTTAATTTAATAAGTTCCCTATCTGGCTTCGTGTGTTTCCTTCAGTTTCCACAGACAGCGGCTTTCCGTATTAAAATGGTAGAGATTTCCTAGGCTGTTTTTGTAAGTCCTGATAAATACTCGAATAAAAGGTGTCCGGTCTGATAAAATGGAATTCTGAATTCTCGGCTTCAATCTGGCAAGGTCTAGAGTCTTGGCAATCGATCTTCACAGTAGTTTTGACTGACTGAAGCGTCAGGTTATATTCACTGCCTTCCCACGCATTCGTTGTTATGAAGCTCAAATGATCAGCCAATCTGATTTGAATATTTTGCATGACTCAACTAAGGCAAAATTTCAAACGTTACTTTTCTGAAAATGGGCTGTAAACATCCGATTGACGGGCAGGCGAACTCACAGACATATCGGTAACCTCACACGACAATGTGTGTAAGATGTAACAAATTATTACTTTCGCTAAAATAATGTCTTATCTGTTGCTTGAGCACACACAAAATCCGTCTCTTTACAACCTTGGCGGAGACGCACCCATGCCTTATCAGTGATTAATCAGATTGCGCTGGGCGACGTACGTGTTAATCTGTGTACTGCTATCGGCAGCGCCTGCGATTAACCAACTTCGTAGATACAAAACATGTAGATACAAAATATCTGCTACTTAGCAGAGAAAGAAAGTTGAAATTGAAAGCACGCAATAAAATCCGTACCACAAATGTACCGATTACTGCCGTAGTGAAACAGAGGTTAAGACGAAGAAGGGGTTGCCCCATACCATTCTGTGACAATAAAGATATACATAATTCTAAAATAAAGTAATTAATCCCTTCGTTAACTTCAAACTGACCCTCAGTCAAAGCTAATGACAGTCAATGAAAATTCGATGTGAAAACTCTTAATATAAAGCGAAATATGATTCTGTTTAAAGTGTTAATAAAGATTATTGACGTCGTCTGTACTAGTCAATGGTACTCAAGAATTAGATTTTTTATCAGATTTGAATTTGTTTATATATTTTTTTTTTAATCTACTTATCTATAAAAACTTGAACTCGCTTACTATTAAACATTTTACGGACTAAAATTGTTTTTTTCCCCTTCAAACCAAGATAAAGGCCCATGTTTATTAACAAATATTGTGTTAGGTAACACTTGCACTGGTGAGACTGTATCGTTATGAACTCTTGTCATGTCTCGCTTTCCCGTGCCGCAGTGAGTACGTTATGGCCAGTGAGAAGGTTCAGTTATTATTATATCGTGTATTTGGTTTGTATATTTGGACAACCTCTCAAGTATATCTGCCTGTTCATTAAATCTTTCATAAATGACTTTAACAGCTTCTGCTCTCTAACTCTAACTTAGTTGCTTCTGTGCTACACAGGTGTCGGGACAGAGATAAGTAGTCTATAGGTTTTCTGCCTACGAGAAGACGTTCAGCTGCTCACTAACGTTAGTTGTGATCATTGAGCCGAAGAAAAGGAATGTTTTGGATTTGAAGAGGATAAGGAAAATGACACAATCGGCGGAGAAAGACAAGAGCAGGAGTGTATTAACAGGATACATGCGTTCGTAGAGAAACGACCTGACTTTTTGGCGCCCCTTCCTGCAACGCCACTGGCTATGAATTGAAACAATTAAAAGTACAGTGGATCCCAGCCCACTGCGATAAGAGTAAATGAGAAAGCAAATAAACTTGCCAAAGAAGGACGAAAGAAAATCCAAACAGAAGAGAGAGATACATATGAAGAAATAAAAGCAATAATCAGAAATAACTGTCGAGATAAAGGACAGATTCCGATACGGCAGAACCATATTATACATTACCAAGAAGAGATCAAATGATAATTTTCAGACTAAGAACCGACTATTGCAGACTCAGATACCATCTGTACAACAAATTGAAAATCGGACAGACAGATATGTGTCCATGTGGGGAGGACAAACAGACAGATATGTGTCCATGTGGGGAGGACAAACAGACAGATATGTGTCCATGTGGGGAGGACAAACAGACAGATATGTGTCCATGTGGGAGGACAAACAGACAGATATGTGTCCATGTGGGGAGGACAAACAGAAAGTGGAACATGTACTCCAAGACTGTCGGCTCCACGAGAGGAGCATGATGCAGCTAGGCCTTCAGGTGAGGGAGAAACCGTATGGTCACAAGAGAAGCCTGAGACAGACAGCCAGCTTTATAAAATGTGGTTGTTTGAGAACGAGCGACGGAGAAGAATAGAAGCACAAAGATAAACTCGTCCAGATTAGACCACGTGGTTACATATGTCAATGGAGTGTCTTATTTACTTAAATTTCATGAGAAAAGTACACACACACATGTCAGATCTTTTCAAACGATATTTCAACAGACTTCATGAGAAATGTAAAGAGTATGTGTCCGTGTTAAGAGAACTTTTGGTCCATTCATAAATTACAACTGTTGTGAATGCTTGCCTCCTTGGAGATGTAAATGAATATAAATGGTGTGATAGATCTGCTACTATAAGACCCCCCCCAGCCCCCCGCCCCCCCCCCCCCCGCCCACATTACGGCCATCTTGTCTTCCTCAAGGACACAATGTAAGCGAGTTTTTTTGGGTTTTTTTTTGGTTATCTGCTTACTGCAGCATGAAACGTCGAAGGTACGGTTGATTATTACTTTACCATCTAGTGTGTTTCCATGTGGCATGACGTGCTGTAATACATTTCTTATTTAAAATATCCGTCATCCCTCTGATACAATTTCTTTTGAGCCTCCTTTTTTAAGTGGTTGCTTCCATTTTGAAGTTGTATGGCTATGTTGCTAGTTGATGATCGTGATTACTAGAATCCTTAGTTCGCTGTTTGGACAAACTAACCTATTCTTAGATCGGTGTATGACCAAACTAATCTATTTTTAGTTCAGTGTATGACCAAACTAATCTATTCTTAGATCGGTGTATGACCAAACTAATCTATTTTTAGTTCAGTGTAAGAGCAAACTAATCTATTTTTAGTTCAGTGTACGACCAAACTAATCTATTTTTAGTTCAGTGTATAACCAAACTAATCTATTCTTAGATCGGTGTATGACCAAACTAATCTATTTTTAGATCAGTGTATGACCAAACTAATCTATTTTTAGATCAGTGTAACCAAACTAATCTATTTTTAGTTCAGTGTATGACCTAAACTAATCTATTCTTAGATCGGTGTATGACCAAACTAATATATTTTTAGTTCAGTATATGACCAAACTAATCTATTTTTAGTTCAGTGTACGACCAAACTAATCTATTTTTAGTTCAGTGTATAACCAAACTAATCTATTCTTAGATCGGTGTATGACCAAACTAATCTATTTTTAGATCAGTGTATGACCAAACTAATCTATTTTTAGATCAGTGTAACCAAACTAATCTATTTTTAGTTCAGTGTATGACCTAAACTAATCTATTCTTAGATCGGTGTATGACCAAACTAATCTATTTTTAGTTCAGTATATGACCAAACTAATCTATTTTTAGTTCAGTGTACGACCAAACTAATCTATTTTTAGTTCAGTGTATAACCAAACTAATCTATTCTTAGATCGGTGTATGACCAAACTAATCTATCTTTAGTTCAGTGTGTGACCAAACTAATCTATTTTTTAGTTCAGTGTATGACCAAACTGATCTATTCTTAGGGGAGCCGCGCTGGTGTAATGGCTTCGGCGTTGTACTGGCGACCAGGTGTTCATGTTTCAAACCCGGGCGTCAGCGTTTGAAGGAATGTTTACGACCGGAAATTTGACTGAATAACCTGAACGGCTCCTGTGATAAACCCTCTGTGGATGGGAAGGAGCGAAGCTCCTGACCGGGTTGGAAGGAAAGTCCTCAGATTCCCCAGCCTTGCAATGACATGTCATTGGGCCGAAGGGCTGAAAGCGCAAGTGCCGCTGGTTAAGAAAAAAAAAATCTATTCTTAGATCGGTGTATGACCAAACTAATCTATTTTTAGTTCAGTGTATGACCAAACTAATCTATTTTTAGGTCAGTGTATGACCAAACTAATCTATTCTTAGATCGGTGTATGACCAAACTAACCTATTCTTAGTTCAGTGTAAGACCAAACTAACCTATTCTTAGTTCGCTGTATGACCAAACTAACCTATTCTTAGTTCGCTGTATGACCAAACTAACCTATTCTTAGTTCAGTGTGACCAAACTAACTTATTCTTAGATCGGTGTATGACCAAATAACCTATTCTTAGATCGGTGTATGACCAAACTAACCTATTCTAAGTTCAGTGTATGACCAAACTAACCTATTCTTAGTTCAGTGTATGACCAAACTAATCTATTATTAGTTCAGTGTATGACCAAACTAATCTATTTTTAGTTCAGTGTATGACCAAACTAATCTATTTTTAGTTCAGTGTATGACCAAACTACCAACGGGCTGATCACCCGTTTGCCAGTCACTTCGATTACGGAAACAACGGCAAATGGGTTGATTTGCCGTTGCCCTAAAGACGCCACTAGGCGTGATGGGAAACAATGGCAAAGAAAACCTATCTGCTGTTGCCCTAAGACGCCACTAGGCGTAATGGCCACTGACTGCTTTGACGGTCGTTGGCTAAGGACGGAAGAAGAAGAAGAAGTATGACCAAACTAATCTATTTTTAATTCAGTGTATGACCAAACTAATCTATTTTTAGTTCAGGGAATGACCAAACTAATCTATTGTTAGATGTACAGCACAGAATATTGCCTCAGTGACACCGTCTTGTTCCCGGGGAAGGGGGGCGGGGCGGGGGGGGGGTTTCTGACGAGACAAACAAAGAGTAGGACTACTGCTACATCATGCATGTCGTACAAGGCAATTACATGAGGTTGTGCATGAGGTTAGTGACCTCTGTATGTAGAACGAATTGTTGCATAAGTCACAACTGCAAGGGCAGGTTAATGTTAGGTGCAAGATTCCGGCAAGGGGGGAATGATATGATCATTATGATATTCATTCCTTCCATGGTCTTATTCCAACTGTGTCGCTGATCTGTCGCTTCTCGCATCATCTTTCATATTTATGTGACAGGGTGGGACTGGAGATAGAGTGGTGATGATGTTGTGTCATTGTGGCTATCTCACAACCCACACCCACGCACTAAGAAAACTTAATTCAGTACCTTCTTACAGGGGTTGTAAAATTCATTGAAAAATTCTTTCGGCAGCAGTGTAGGAGTAAATAAAGCAAAAATAAAGCTGACGTGGGGCACAATAACACCGACCACACAGACAGTGTTTCTGGACCGTTCTGTCCAACATAAACTTTTAAGTATAACTGCAGGCTTCAACAGTCAACTTTACTGTCTGAGGATGACACAGGTTAGGAAGTCGTAAAGTGACCTTGGTGAAGATGTATAGCTGCAGGGGGAGTTAAAAGCTAATACTATCTCTTGACTTTCATATGTCGTATGACGACAATCATAATTCAGTCGTTAATTTTTGTGTGTGACCGTCTTTGCTTCCCAGCACATTCAATTTTAACATGATTAGATCTCTTCCCAGCACTGTGCCATTCATTTTCTCTTTTTCATGTGGTCATTATCGTGCTTTTACACCGTTACTTATCGATTTTATAGTATCCCCGGTTGACACACCTCTATGAATACACGTTTGAAGCTTGTCACATTCCTGATCGGTTTATCTTGTATTTGTGGCCCGTTGGCGCTTTGCGAAGGCGCGAGACAATGTCACCTTGACTTGTTTGATCAAGATGCTAGCCATAGAAGTATTTGTCGTCTATCACCCCATTAGATTGCATAATTACTTTCATTCATCTGGTGAATGAGTCTGATAGTGATACAACAGATGGTCATCTAAGAGATAACGTGGGAAGCAACATGTAAAAATATGGCCCAACCTTAAGTTGTCTGGATGATAACACTCTTGGAAAATTAGGGCAGGACGTACTACGTAAGGATTTCCGGCAGGTCTCTTAACAATCTTAAGCAAGATATATTATTGCAATAAACAAAGAGTGCAACCGCGAAGAAGATTTATCCGATTTAATAATTATGGCAGGTCGTATAACAATGTTTCGGGTAAATGTAACACTTTCGTGGCATTACTTTATATGGCCGTGCCATAATTTTCACGAAGATAAGACGAGGAGAGTTTGCTAAAATCAGGCGATTTACTTGCGATTGGTTTAAAATTTAAAATGACCTAAACTTAATTATAATTGAGTTTCACCCAAGAGAACCCCACAAGGTTACACTTTTTTGCGTGGGTTAATTTCAAATTTAAAACCTTGCACGTTTTGAAGCTTTCCCCGCTGCATGTCTTACCTTCGTCAGGAGATCACGGACGGCAAGAATAGGAGCAGTAATAAGGATTCCAGTTTAGGACATGCCAAATTTCCTAGAAATGTCTTGTAAAATAAATGGATTTTCTATAAAAAAAAAAGAGTAAAACTTAAGTGCTAAAACGTAGTTACCCCATGTCACAGGAACCTTCCTCAAGCGTGAATATTTAAGAATATTAACTCACAGTGGGACGAATGCATCTTAAACAGTTGCAGGACATACTACAGTCTTTCTGTGCATCAAATTCTGCATATATTAATTCACCCAATCTATAGGAGTAAGTTGTAACATGTACATTTTCCAATTATATATTTGCATTTTATGTGCATGAATTGCTTTTTGATGTACAGTTGCATATGGGACTGGCAATCTCATTATATAAAATAATTTGCCACATAAATTACTGTAAGAGCTAGTGACTGCTTCGTGCGGGTTTCCTCATAAGAAACCAATAGCAGAGGTAGCTTCAGGCTCGATAGGGACCAGAAAGCGAAGATGATAATATCATGGTATGTGTATATATATTTACATAAATTAACACTGTTGATCAAATATTTCATACATCTCTCGTTGTCTATGTAAGTATAAATCCAGACTTGGAGTCTATCAATTCGTGAAGTGAATTTGATGTCTGCACCCGTATGACTCATTAAAAGATACAATATACAGAGCTAAACATACAATTAATAATTTGCCGAATCGCCATCAGCTGGGGGCTCAATAAATACGAGTCAAAATATATATTTCTCACATAAGTGGGAGGAGAATAAAAAGTTTATAACAAACTTAGATGACTCAGTTGTTATACTTGCCATTCTAGAAATCCATGTGAGACCCCTTGAAATAGAATCACCGACCTTCTATTCATATTTCCACCAAGTGTTATCTTGAGCGAAGGCTGCTACCTTTATAAAAACCTCATTCTTTTTACTTAAATTTTGGCCATTATTGGACCACTACTGTAGAGCAAGAGAGACAACCCGCGACAATATGTTAGGCTACAGTCATTCCCAGTCTGTCGGCCTCTTCATTCTCAGTGACTGCACTGAGATGGCATGAATTGTACGACAACTATTTTGAATTGCCGACAAAGTTTGCCGAATATCACTCGTTGGACAGACATATCAGTCTTTGGTTCTTTGACTTGTTAGCGCTGTTATTACTCACAGTAATAAAAAAAAAAAAAAACACACACACACAAACAAACACTTTTTTCTCTCTCAGCGCTTTCCTTCACCATTAGTACTTAACAGGGAAGTAAACCACCAGAACATGTGGGGTTAGAATAATAGCATGCCATGTCTGCTGCATCTCCCGATGACAATACTATTTCTCCTGCGGCCTTGTCCTTCCTTTACATTCAATTTTAACATGATTAGATCTCTGTAGTCAAATCTGTGTGGATGCACTAGCTGTAAAGTCAGGGAGCAACCCGTCAAAAATGACACGGGGAGTAGTTAAAGATAACCAATAGAATTAAATGTGTAATTATTTAACACCTCTTTTATCACAACTATTTTGTTTGTTTTTGGTGCAAACTGTGGCGAGACGATTCGCCTATCAACCTTTTTTGTCTATAAATTTACTCTACCATTTAATTGGTGAGATGAATCTTCTTCAATTCTAACGCTATCTATAACTTAAACAGAGCCTTTGGTTAAATCTCTCCCAGTCCTTCATCTTTCTCTTCATTTGGTTTCCTCTTTTTCCCCGTCTCGTGAGAAAGAATGCATTTTGACCATGGCCATACTTGTACCGGCCAGAATTACGAGGCGTGTTCAAATGAAACCCGACCGTGCAGCGCTAAGTGGACATTCGTAAGAGGAGCATGATGACGTCACATCTGTCGTAATCAGCACATACGAATGTACAAGTGTGTAAGTGTTCATTCTCCTAGTATTCATTGGTTGTGCTGCAGACCGTTAAAATAATGGCCGGTGTGATAAGGAATCCGTCCAAGGTCGATCACCATAAGGAAGAACGCATGGGGTGGAGTTTGAACCGCCTGCTGCGTTACGAAGAGAAGAGATGCATTTCTGTTGCGCATAGTGGCAGGCGATGAGTCGTGGTGCCACCACTTTGAGCCGTGCAGCAAATCAGCGAGCATGCAATGGAAACATCCCGGATCACCAAAACCCAAAAAAATTCAAGTCACAGATTTCCGCCGGTAAGGTTATGCTGACCGCATTTTTTTACCATGAAGGGCTTCTATTGGTAGATTTTAAAGAGCCTGGCGTGAACATCAATGCTATCCGCTACAAAGACACACTAGACAACCTGCATACAGCCATCAAGAATAAACGACCCGGCATGCTTTCGCGTGGTGTGATTCTGTTGCACGACAATACTCGTGCACATGTTGCGAACATTGTGCTGGAAGCGTTAGCAAGGAAAATGTGGGAAGTTCTGCCACACCCAGCCTACAGCCCCGATCTGTCACCATGTGACTTTCATTTGTTCGGACCCTTTAAAAAAATCTCTGAAGGGACAACGATTCGACTCCAATACAGACGTCAGGGCCTCGGTGACCAAATGGTTCAATAAGCAACCAAAGTCATTTTTCTCGGACGGCATCCGCCGTCTACCCAAGCAGTGGGATGCGTGTCTGAATGCCTATGGTGACTATTTCTAAAGAACCCCAGTGAGTACTTGCTTCATAACAATTGCTGTATTTAATTCTACTACTCCTGCTGATGTACCTTACATATATTTGTTATAAAGCCATTGGGACGGGTTTCATTTGAACACACCTCGTATTTACGAGGTCAGTGGCATAGCTTGACAGCTGACCCACGCTACATCACGTGGGCACGCTGGTAGTTTGGGAGTGTGTTGTTAAAAATACGTATTCTAAAACTGTGGGTACAAAAACATTAAGCACGAAGCCTGGTAACCGGGCTGTACTCTTAGTAAAGATGATCTAGCGGACATTTGCTAAAAACCAACAGAAAACCTGCTGTGGCCTTTTCATCACTGAAAAGATGAGCTTTTAAAGCTATTAGCACTGCTAAACACTTAAGTAACTAGAATTAAGTGCCTTTACAAAAGAGACAGCTTAGATTAGTGGAACAACCATCATAAGAAATAACTATAATAGGGGACTACTAGAGCTACCATTGTGAGAAGACCAGGCAAGCCACACCTAGAAGCACCTCTGTGGTTGACGTTGGGACGGCATTACTGTCGCACATAACAGCTGGAATCTTGAGGGCCGAAACGTAGAACTACAACAGGAGCCTGACAGCAATACATCAGGAGTGCTGCACAAGAGTCCAACACTTCAGTACACCAGAAACACTTGGCTAACCTTAGAGCCAGGCAGACACACGCACAAATTAGAAAGCTGAGTATATACTACCAGCATTGAGAAGCTTTTATACGTAAGTCGAAATGAAGAAATCCATTTCGTAGAAAACCACAAATAACATATTCAAAGCATTAATTCTATTGTATTTGGAAAGCTACCAAACTATCAATTGGATTGTCTTATTGTCACATTTGGTGTCATTCAAAGTAACACTTGTATTTTATGTCTGTAAAAGCAACACTATAGATTGGGTTTTCTTTTAGATTATATCTCTTTTGGAAATTCTATTTATATTTATAGAAAATCAAAATATCGAGTTTGTTTAATATCTTTATGTCACATTTATGTTGAATGTGAACATTTCTGGTAATAAGATAAAGTCTTTTATTCTTTTACCTGGGGGAAACGAGCCAAAATAAACGGTAATTGTAGATGACAATATAATTACAGAAGTCAGGGAAGGGATAAAGTGTGACGAGAATGCCTAAACCTCTGCCTATATTCTAAATTTTTCCAGTAATCTCTCTACAGATTCACTAAGAGACAAATTTTACTATTCTTGTAATATCCCTATTCACGTTCTTAAAAAGGAAATGCTCCTGATTAAGTGAGAGAGAAGTGTTTTTTAATGTGTCAGTGGACAGCAGGCATTCTTCATAGAATAGCGCCTGCTTCTTTCTTCACTCACTCTTTTATTCATCCACAAACCTTCACTCAATCACTCTCTCCTCGTTTAAAATAAGCTCACACAAACATACGATTATCTTTTAAAATTTTGCCTTGGTACGAATAACAATAAAAAAAACCAAAGAAACAAACAAAAACACACACACACCCAACAAAAAATTAAAAATAAACCTTTCATTACTACATCTCTGAATTATTACAGCATATTAGGGCGTATCGACTTGGCCGACTAAATTGGCAAACGTATCAATAATAATTATGGTAATAATTATATTATCAATAAACCCCCTCAAATTATTTTTAACCTCCTAAATTTAATAATTTTAATTATTTACTCGTATTATTTACAACAATATCTGTTGTATGTTGTATATCCCAGTTTGACTGCATGTGTTAATGAACTCTACTCAATATCTGAGCGTCCGTTAGAGCGTTGGCCTCTCACGACAAAGGTGCCGGGTTCGAAACACGTTGGAGTCACTCTGCAGTTTACCAGCTGTAAATGGGTACCTGATTCTGCTCTTGAGTTGGAGAAGGAAAAGGCGGCAAGGAAGGAAACTGGTCACCCCAGATCTCAGTGTTGGACCTAGTATAGTAAAGTATCTAACACCTCACTCCCTACATTTTGCGGAAAAAAATGGTGCGAATATTTCAGTCACGTCTACGAGAAAAAAATATGTAAGGTCTTTGCCTTCTTTCTATTGGTGAGCAATTTAGTGTTCACGGTGCACAATGCGTGCTTTTTCCTGAAACAATTTAGTAGGAATCCGTTTTGTTTCACATTTCACTTGCACAATTAGTATTATTTGTCGGTAGATCGCATACTATAATGTAGATGTGCTTGTTGAGAACAAGTTATATTAGCACCCATTTGACATTAATATTTTGACGTTCACATTCATCCATTAAAACATGGACGTGAGTGTTAGACAATTAATAAACAAACAGAAAAATCACTGGAGGTCACAAAGATATGGTTTTAGTGAAGAATTTTTAAAAATAGCACAGCCATCTAAAAATAGTAACGAGATGTCCTGACAGAGGCCAGTACACAAAAGATGCTTATAACTTGTATTACGAGGAAGCCATATAGTTTCTGTAGGCATGTACTGAGACGAAAGCTAGAACATACTGAGACAACAGTGTGACGAAATCATCAGTTGTGCACTTTTCATAACTGTCGTTCTCTCCGGCAGTATCACTTCATTTCTTCATTTTCCTCACCGATCATCCTATTATTTGGCATATTTTATGCACTGACCACTCCCTAGATTTGTTTACGTTTTGCCAAGTGAATCGTAATAATACCAGGATAATTAGATAGGTCAGCGGGTAATACTTTTATCACTTAAGTCATCTAGCCACCTTTGATTGAGACGATCTTTGTTGGCACAAGGTGGTAGCGCACGATCAATGAAAAGAAAGCCAGATTGGCTGTCTAAGAAATCCGTCTGAGGAATGTACGCAAACACAGGGGATATATGTAATCGCCTCCGCTGGACCATCTCTCTATCAAGATTACAGATCACCTGTCAAATGAGAAAATATGGGCGGAAGGTATTAGCCCAGGAAATGAGTTCACCGATGTGTTTGTGAGTTTGTATAAAAGTGCAATCGGAAGTAATACTGCCATATCTGAAAGAGGTCACGCGTTTAAATTTTAAATTTGATATTTTTAAAACACGTGGGGGATATTATGATTTAACACCCCGACACGTCTAGTTCTAAAGAGATTGTATTAGTTTAATTGAGAGCCGGAATAGACTGACTTTCATCGGCAAGTTGGTCTAAAAGTACAATATGGGATTTGAACTGAGAAATGGAAACATAATCTAGCGAAATCGGAGACACAAATCAGACTGCATCGCAACGTCAAATTAGCAACTCACAGGAGCCAGATAGACATCGGATAAGAATTCCAAAATTATAAGTGACAGATCAAAGTATTTGGGCAACTTTGAAACTTAAAAAGTAAACCCGCATTTTTAAATACAAAGACTGGATACTTAAGGAATCAGAAGCACAAGGATCGGACAAATAATTCCAAAATTATAAGTGACGAATCAAAGTATTTGGGCGTCTTTACAACTTAATACAGAACTTTCATTTTTAAATACAAAGACTGGATACTTAAGGAATTAAAATCAAGTCATAAGAGGAATAATAAAATTTTCCAAACCAGTGTTCGAAGCATCTAATCAAGTAAGAGATTGTAGATCCCATTTGAGGTAAGTTATGAACCTATATTTTACAAACGTGAATTTGACATGTTTTTCTTGCTAAGTGGATATTTATGAGGCTGGCAACCTCAACATATGAAAATAATATATTCATAAACCACTGCAGCAAGCGCTTGTGATTGCTTCATGCTAATTCATACATAAAAGCGAAAGTAGCATCAACCCCAGACTCCGAATGGAGCAGTGATGAGTGCATCCCATGTGCATCAAGTGTATAGTATCATTTTGTGAGCTATATGTACCTTGTTAATTGTAATTCAGGCAAATCATTGCATTCGCGTTTTCCAATCCCATATTTTCCCCGTTTAATACCCAGAAGAATATTGATGATTTCTAACCATCTTCCCTGAGTTACGCTGTGTATACTCAAAAGGTCTAATTATTCAGAGGCTAACATTGGTGGGTAGACAGCGAGACAATGCGCCTGTTAATTTTCCAACCCAGTGTACTTAGTAGAGGCATTTGTTCTTTTTATTTTTCATAAAGTTCGTGGTACGAAACTACAAGACTAAAGTTTCTACGCCAATAGTTGTGAGTCAAGAGCAGGGATTCAACACTAACCACCTACATTGGACGAGTTGTGTGAAGAAGCGCCCTGATCACAAAAGAATTGAAGAAACCCACGGCTGCAGGACTCACTTAGACCAGCTAAGTTTTTATTAAAGGAAACAGCAACAGCAAAAGTTCAAATTTGTTATAAATCCTCACCCCCAAGCCTCAGTGAAGACATTTTAAAAAAAATATATGTCTAAAATTCACCATCATTCCATCGTTATTTTAACCTGTTAAAACCAATTATTAAATTTGTTACATGTTATGTTAAAACAAAACAATCATTGTTGATTCAGTTATTATAGGTATGAAAGCAAACGTATGAGCAAGACTCTTTTATATATATATATATATATATATATATATATATATACACATACATTCTTGACATATGTACATCTATCGAGCAAATGGATGACAAGAACCAGACAAGTGCCAATCGAACAAGAGTTGAGAAGAAGACGCTGGCAATGAATAGCACACATTGAGGAAACCTGTTGATAGCATTACAAGGCAGTGCTTGTTCTGGAATCCACAGGGAAAGAGAGGCAGAGGTAGTCCAAAAACACACGGAGAAGAGAACTGGAAACAGAGGTGAAAATGATGAGAAAACATGTAAAGAACTTTAGTAGATGGCACAGGACAGGAAGACTTGGCATGTGTTTGTTGAAGGCCTATGCTCCTCGAGGAGCTAAAGGGTATTGATTGATTGATTGATTGATTGATGAGCAAATACTTATAAAAGAATTTCGCTGGAATTACACCAGCTGGGGGATTGAGCGGGC